>JAODAL010041982.1:0-35306 GCA_025379985.1 Phyllomedusa bahiana
AATTGTTCACTCAGGCTCCGTCAGTCTATCAGTGGGAACTTTACTTCTACTCTTGCCCTGCCAGTTAATCAAAAAACGTTTTGGGTATGCAATTACAATAAACCGTTGACTAGGGGGGTGTAAAGGTTTTTATCCCCTTGACAAAGTAAAATAGTTGACCAGGGGTATTAAGAAAATGTTTCATTATTTTTGAAAGTACTGTTTGTAGGAAAAAAACTTTTAAAATAGGACATTAAAAATCCTTTGATCGCTTATTTAATGCTTTGATATACTTAGTTTTACACTGACAGGCAGCCAAATGCTTTGGGGAAATTTCGGGGTATGTTCCAGGGGTTTTTTGGAACAATTTTACACTGTGTGGATCCCTGCTACGTTTTTTGGGCGTTTTTTCAGATCAACAAGACAACATGCAGTTGATATTTTAGGCCCCTGCTCTGAAAGACGGACCCGAGAACGAAATGTAAACACGCATCGGCGATCACTCATGTGAACGCAAATAGTGTTTTCTTTGAAAGCAAGTAAAAACACCGCTCATTGTCGGTGTTTTTGGGGGGTCCGTACAGACAGGCCCAAACATGCATCCAGAAGCGTATGTTCACACGGACCCAAATGTAGGGGTCATCGGATCCAAAAAGAACCCCAAATTTGCAGCTGCATTTTAAAAAGGGCCCCCCCTTCATCTTTACCCCCAAGTTTTGACATGTAAATTTCTTGGAAGGGACCCGGAAGGGGATATGACAGACCAATGTTAACTTCCCTTTGGCGTCACTCTGTGAACGTCGATACTGTTTTACATTGTGGAAGTAAAACAACTGTCATGTCAGATTTTTTTTTTTGGTTTTTAGCGGCCCAAAAAAGCATCCAGAACGCAGCGTGAATATATCCTTACAGGCACCTCTGGCACGACAGCCTTGGGATCTTTGTTAGACCCCAGCTGCTATGGAAACGCAAACCACCCCTTGATCCTGTTTGCAGGGTGACGATGTTTTAAACTTTGGCCCTGTACTAGCAAGAGGAATTTTATATCTGAATATTCTGCAATGATCCCAGGCTACATTCGCACTCTGCCCATATTTATAGAGCCACAGAACCACTAGCCAGAGTGTCCAACAGTGTAAAAATAAAGCCCCATATTATACCCATGTAAAACAAAACTGTGCACACCTTTATCCATGTAGTAACCAAATAAACCTATAGTCAAACCAGAGTCATGTAGTATCCAGCTGGTGCTGTTCTTCCAAAATTACTACTGTAAAAGGCACACGTAAAAACACAGATGAAAAAAGTGAAAAATGAAAGAAGTATCACAGGGAGTCATAAAATCCCAAAAATAGTGGAAAAAAGATAAAAGTCCCTTTCTCTCTCACATAGTATAAAGGCGGTATAATTACTTGCTAAGTGCCAAAAAGTGCTTTACATAGGTTTAATTGCGTGGCTTCGAGATCGAGATAGTCGATAGTCGGCCCCTATCGATAAGGTTTTTCGATGTGAGCATGATTAGCGCATCCATTAAAGTTATGGGAACAAAAAAACCTCAATTTTTAAACCCCAAAAAAGGTGGGGAAACTGAAATTAAATCCACAACAGTCAAAGGTATCTACATCTTAGGCAACAACTTAGGTTTAAAAATCAAGAAAAAAAGTCACAACCATTCACTATCCCTGTCTTGTACCCCAGCTGACCCTTAAAAACCCGCTAACCCCCAAATTAAAAAAGTGCCCGAAGGCAGTAGATTTGAACCATATGTTACTTAATGACATTTAAAACCCTGTCCCCGGGCGCACATGGCCCCAAACCTGCATGACCCCCCCATTAAAAAGTTGGAAAAAGGAGTTTTTAACCCCCTTTTTTGTTGAAAAGGGAATTTACTTACCCGTTGGGCCCGCTGGCCCCAAACCCGCAGCCCCCCCAATTTTTAAAAAAGCCGGAAAAAGGAGTTTTAACCCCCTTTTAGTTTTTACTGGAATTCTTACCCCTCCTACAGAGAGCCCCAAACCTTTCTGACTCCACTTTTAAAAAATGCCGGAAAAAAAAGTCTTTAGAAACACCATTTTTAGGTTGCAAGCTGCGACATTAGATATATCCATGTCCTCTGGGACAGCATGAATGCCCAAATATGCATGACCGCCCACATTTAAAAAGTCGCACCGGAAAAAGGAGTCTTTCAACACATTTTAGTTCCATGCACATTGACTATACCTGTCTTGGTCCCCTAGCATGAGAACCCTGCCATGACCCCCCATTTAAAAAATGTGTCCGGAACAAGATAGGAAGTCTTTCAACCACCATTTTTAGTTTCCAACACACAAAAAAACTCACCCCAAACAAACAATGGACATTTGACTATACCTGATCTCGCGCCAAAGCATGAGCCCCAATGCATGACCACATATACACAGTGCGGGGAAAAAGGAGTCTTTCAACCTACCATTTTAGTTAGAACTGGACATTGATGTATACCTCGTCCTGGGCCAGCCGCATTGAGCCCCAAACCTGCATGACGACCACATTAAAAAGGTGCCGGAAAAAGGAGACTTTCCAACCCCATTTTAGTTTCACTGGAATTGACTATCACTGTCTGGGCCACCGATGCGCAAACTGCATGTACCCCCACATTTAAAAGTGCGGAAAACAGGAGTCTTTCAAACTCACATTTTAGTTGAATGGAATTGATATACCTGTCTGCGGACAGCCTGAAGCCCAAACCATGGATGACCCCACATATAAAAAGTGTCCGGACAAAGGAGTCTTTCAACACCATGTTTAGAGGTTGAACGGACATTGGACTCATATACCTCGTCCTGGGCCACAGCATTGAGCACCAAACCTGCATGACCCGGCCCACATCTTAAAAAAGTGCCCGGGTAAAAGGAGTCATTTCAACCACCATTTAAGTTTCACATGGAACATTGACTTTATACCTGTCTGGCCCAAGCATGAAGGGCCGGAGTTACTAGTGGTGGGTGAAAGCCAGGCTGGTGTCGTCATATATTAACACGCAGGTTAAAATAGCCTGATTGAAGCACTGCACGAAAAACTGTCGCTGCCTGGAACGCAGAAGTGCCGGAAGCGGAAGTGTGCAGAACTCCAGCCTTCCTCTGTACACAGTCAATACCTGGGTAGCGCTGTGCCCTCCCTCTATGAGTGTGGGACCAATGATCTTCCTTGGAAATATTGGTGGTTAAGCTCTTGTTAACCAGGTGCCTTTATTTGGCTTTTTTCTCCATTTTTCATCAACGTGCTGAGAACATGGTCTCTGTATTTGTTCTCTGTCGCTGTCCATCTCATGTCTCTGAATAACTACATTGGTAAGATCTCCTGTACACTCCCTTGTTCAATTCAGAGGAATTTTTTTTCCCGCTATTTTGGTACATCCTTTTTAACTACTATTATTCACCAACCTTCCAGAAACCAAAAACCCCACTCCATTCCACGCATGTCTTTGTTTCTTTTATTTTTCTGTGCTAATTCAATGGGTTGTCTCAATACAGAGGGATTGATAGCTATGTTTAATGATCTTGAAAAAAAGTATCTTTGCGAATATGTGTTCCATAACATGTGCTCTACCTATTCCTGTTTCATGCAGCACCATACCTTGAGCACTTTTTTATATATTGACAATGTGAACGAACAACATTATGTTAGGTAAACAAAATAAAAAAAAAAAAAAAAAAAAAAAAGTACTAAACAAATTTTTTCGAATAGGCTGTAGTATAGCTGATAGTCACTGCAAATGCCCCAAAATATCAAACAGCATGACCCTTGAGCCACTTATGGTCAAGTTGTGACGAAAATGTCTGTTAGAAACTACATTTTTCTTCTCATTATACCCCCCCATTAAAAAAACTACCCCAATGTAGTATAGCTGACTTATATCTATAATACAAAGAAAATGTAGCCCCAAATTCAAAGCATGATCTTAGAGCCACTTTGGTCAATTGCTGAGAACAAATGTCTGTTAGAAACACATTTTTTTATAATAGGACCTTAGTATTGTGCATTTCAAAGCCTAAGCATGGACCACCAAAATTAATAAAACTGATTCTCAGAGCTGTTAAAAATTTGTGAGGAAGAAATGGCACTTAGAAGCCACTTTTCTAGTTTAACCTTTTTTTTCTTTTACAAAGGACCATGATTATGCTGTATACTCACAGCTACATGACCCATAAAATGTATAAAATATTGACTTCTCAGCACTAGCCAAACCAAACAAAGCCCCATAATATTAAAAAGTGTGAGGGAGAAATGCCATAGAAAAAAGAAGACCCATTTTGTCCAAAGGACCAATAATTATCAGCTGTATCTCACAGCACGATGACCTCACAAACCATGACAATCGCGAAAACTTTCTTAAGATAAAGTGAGTAAATCGGAATACGGTGTTGTATGAAACCTTGACTGATTCTTTACAGTCCTCTCAAGCAAAACCAGCAAATTGAACTGTTGGGATAAGAGAATAAAAATTGCCCAGTAAGAAAAGCAACTTATTTCACCCCACCCGTTTTACGTAGGACCTAATGTTTGCCCCGGCAAGTGACAGTCGCCTGAATAATCAGTGACCTCGGCACTTGGAGGCACCAACATCATCTCCGAGATTCCATGCTGAGTTCATCTTGATGAAAGTCAAACGATCCCACATTATACTGTGGAAATGCCGGATGCTTTGTCTGTAATGCTCCTCCAGCTAGTGATGAAGGTCCCTCCCCACTCAGATATGACGCTGGTGTGGGCAGGACAACACTCTATGCGCGTGCGCGCCAGCTCGGGCCATTCGACCATTTTGGATACCAGAGTCTATTGCTGGTCGGAACAGCATGCAAAACATCGGTGTTGCAGACGCAGCATAGTCGTGCCCAACCATTGATCTTAGCTGATCTTCTGATGTGTTGGATGTGTGACCTTGATTGCATGCGTTGGTGAGGTGCCGTAAAACAAAGATTGCCCAGAGGTCACCATTAGCTTTGCCACCTTGGCTGCTGCTGCGACCTACGCCTTACTTGGCACTCTACTGCCGTCACGTCGCTGCTGTTGTTCGACCGTGACATTTGAGGCGAACGTGAAGCTGACGCAACAGATGTCTCCAGTTGTCACATCAGCAAAGGTCTCCATTTTCCTGCATCTATTCATATTTGCGCGTGGGTGGAAGAAAGTGCTGAGTTTTGTTTTGTACCAGAGGATCCAGGAGGGTAGGTCACCAGTAAACTGTTGTTATTTGATGGCTTATGCGAGGATCATGGTTGGACAGGGAAAAACTGAGCATCCAAGCACTCATGTGAGAGATGCGAGCCTTGATTTCCAACGCCTCTGGGTCGAGGTGATCGCAAATGATTTTCCTCATCTTCCTCCTCCGCTCAAATTCACGACCAACCTCGTTTCAACGCAGGGACGCTCAGGTACGATCGGTGCTACATAGGGAATTACTCCCTCTCTCCGCTGTCTCTGGCCACAGCCTTCAACACAGCCTTTCTGACTTGCTGAGATGATGCCCTGAGAGTGATTCGCCACTTGCCACAAGCTCCGGACCCGAACCACTGCCTAATGATGATGCATCCATTGTGAAAACTGTGGGTTGTGGATTTGACGGTAGAAGAAAGGTCGGGGCGTCCGCATTAGTGTCTGTCTTCCCTCCTGCCGTCGCTGGCTGGGACTGTTGTGTTCAGACGTGTCCAGAGCATCGTTCCTAGCAACTAGCATCACCACAATGCTCATGCTGACAAGGGCATTGTCCACACTGACCATTTTGTGGCTTTTTTTGCATTCTTCAAAATGGCATAGGTGGTGCCGGAGCTCTTTCACCTCCCTTTTCCCCCCCTCCTTTTTTTTTCCCCCTTACTCTCGGTACCCCATGATACACACCGATCGTGCCGCTACCGGCCTTGTTGTCACGGCCATGTGTCCTTCGGTACTGACGTAATGGCATTGCCGATGCCTGCACAATCGTGACGACATTGTGCAGAGGGTGGGAATTCTAGTGTGTGTCGCCCACGTCACAATGAGACGGTTGACGGGGAGGACCGAGCTGACCGCGTGCCTCAACGCAACCAGGCGGGACGAAGCCAGGGTTGCAACGGCGGATTGTGCGAACTCAGACCTCGAGCCTTCTTCAGCAGGCAGTCCAGTACCAGTAGCTTTAGAAACTTTCTGCGACGACAATGGTTCATGACAGTGTGTCCAGGCAAGGGATGTGCTCTCAGGCCTACCGATCTTAAGGGCGAGCAAGAGATTTCCGCCGTTAATCGCCACAGCCACCTTGCCTTGGGAACAAGGTTACTTGTCACCCAGCCAGCGCTCGGTCTCGTTTGCTTAGAGTCTGTCACAGATCCTGACCAGTGTGTGGCACGCCGTCTCCAAGACAGATCTAAATTTCAACACGGCCTGGTGTCTCTGGGACCACGTGATGAGCCACCAGAGGACCTTGGAGAAAGAAGCCTGCACCTATCCCTGGGTGTTTTGTGAGAGCGTGCGCGAGCCTGAGAGCATCCCCGTCACCCCAGAGACATCCACTCCAGCTCACCAGTGAGCGGGTCACAGAGAGTATAGCGGTTTGGCGTGTTATGTCCATGTAGTCGGTGGTGGTGAGATGGACTTTTCGGACACAAGATGCAGACAACGCACGCTTGAAATTTTTAGATGACCACTTGCTGGCCACCGGCCGAGGGACACTGGCCTTTCTGGCAAAGATAATGCGGCTATGCTCGATCTGGTATTGGGGGCAAGGAGGGCCCATGACGTGGGAACCCAATTGGTGTCACAGACGGAAGGCCACATTACACGTGCCCAAGCCTGGCGAATGCCGACATTCAGGCTTTTGGCTTTGGAGATGGTTTCGGGTAAAGTGTTTTTTTCTCCAAACTGGAAGACAGAAGGCTGGCTGCTAGAATGGTGTGTCCGGGGGTGTGCAGGTCGTCAAACTGGCGGAAGACAAACACGTAGAAGGGGGTAGGATGGTGTATTGGGCGGGATGGTCTCGGTGTTCTGGGTTGAGGTGGCGCTGAGTGGAGGTGCACTCCTCTATAATGATCAGAGACACATTGTCATGTGAGGAAGTTTTTTATAGTTTGAGTCCTTGATTATTCATGTATAACATTGTTTAACTATTTTTTTTATCCGCTTCGGTCAGTTTAGTTTGCATTGTTAAATAACAACTCCTTTCCATCTATATGTTATAATAAATTTTTTTTTGTTTTACACTACATCTTTAAGCCTTACTTCAGTGTTTATTCACATGCTTGATCTACATTTATTTATACAACTCTCTAATACCCTCTTCTTAATTTTACTTCACACAATCTTTTATTCACATCTCTATATTTATTATACTTATTAGTTTTTTTTTTTTATTCCAATAACCTTTCAAATCTCTACACAAAAATATTTTCTACAATCCAACCACTAAAAACTACAGTATCTCTACTCCTCCCTAATCTCCCTCCCTTCATCATCCCATACTATCACAAATTTCACACCTTATCCCACCCTCCTAGAAATTGGTTGTCCATGGACCCCCCCCCCCTTCCCCAACAACACCCACCACACACACCCAAAACCCCCAACCCCCACCCACCAAAACCACCAAAAAACAACACTTCTAGTTATTGCATCCAGAAGTGCCGGGCTAAAGCAAGGGGCACTACAAGTCGTTGCCGATCCGCCCGCGCGACTTTTGTCGATTGACCGGCTTCTTCACTCCTCTGATAGGCATCAGTAACTGGGCGTCAGAGCAGGACTAAATCATCTCTCGATTTTTAACATGCCTTCTGACCCCAACGCATTTTGTCATCAAAGAGGTCTTCAGACAATGATTCTCACAGTGGTGCGGCTAAAGAGTTGACTTGGGTGTTCATGTTGGTTTACGGATGGCTGATGATGTGATGACGACATTTGTGGCACCGTGATGCAGAGGACGAGCGATGGTAAGATGCTAGATGCCAGAAGTTGCATTAACCACGTGACAAGGACAGATTGCGACGATGTTTGATATTAGATTCATCCACAAGGCCGTGACATCCCAGCGATGACAGCGCCAGACTGCGTCCTGCCCTAACTGACGATCCGCTGCTATGGTGTTGTCATCAAGACTGCGACGGAGCTACCGTCCTCTCGTACTTACCTCCATTTAGCTAACCCCTCTCTTTGCCTGCCCCTTACAATCTCGCCATTTCGCTCCATGTTCAGAAATATAAAACATATGATGAGGTATGGAATAGTTTTGGAACGTTTTATTAAAGCGCAAATCACGAGCTATTCTAAAATCCTGCTAATCAAACAAATTGCTGATTCAAATTTAACTGCAAGGTGTCATAAAACAACTTGGATGGCAAAAGTCCAAAAAACACGGTATCTGTTAGTTTGATATAATAAACGGTATTTTTTGCACTTTCAATTCACTGTGGTGAATATAGAATTGCTGTTTTAAGCTTTACATTAGGAAATGTCGCGTCCCAATGACACGTGTGTAAGCGATGCGCAAAATCCGTCATAAAAACGTAACTGTTATGCTTTTGATATAATAACAGGAATTCCTTTTCACCTTTCCAAATTGCACCTGCTGGTTGAATATTAGCATTGCTTGTTTTTAAAGATTTACGTAGATGCCTGCGTTCAATGAACAGTGCCCGGTTGTGCGCAAAGTCAAAAACAGTAATGTTATGTTTTGATTGATATAAACGCGTATAATTTTTACTTTAATTCACCTGTGAGTGAATATAGAATTGTGTTTTAAGCATTTAGTAGAGTGCTGGTCAATGACCAGTGCTGGGTGTGCAAAGTCAAAAAACACGGTAATGTTATGTTTTGATATAATAAGGTACTTTTATTGCCACCTTCAAATTCAATGTGGTGAATATAGAATTGCTGTTTTAAGATGTTAAGTCGAAGCTGCGTCAATGAACACAAAACAAATGTGGGTGGCGCCAAAAGTCAAAAAACGTAATGTATGATGTTTGATATAATAAACGGTATTTTTTTGCCATTTCAATTCACCATGTGGTGGAATATGAATTGTGTTTTAAGATTTCACTGTAGTATGCTGCAGCTAATTGACAGTGCTGGATGGTAGTGCAAAAGTACAAAAACACCGTAACTGTCTATGTTTTGATATACATAAAGGTATTTTTGCACTTTCAATTTACTGTGGATGAATATCGAATTGTGTTTTAAGATTTACGTAGATGCTTGTATATAGACACCAGTGCTGGTGTGCCCGTCCCCCAACAGAATGTTAAGTTTTTGATATAATAACGGTGTGATTTAGTTGCCACCTTTTCAATTCACCTGTGGTGAATATTAGAATTGCTGGTTTTAAGATTTACGTAGGATGCTGCGTCATTGAAACAGTGTGGGTGATGCCAAAAGTCAAAAAAAACACGTAACTGTATTATGTTTGATATATAAACAGTATTTTTTGCACCTTTCAATTCATCCTGTGGTGAATATAGAATTGATGTTTTAAGATCTTACGTAGATTTTATTCTTTTGTTTTTTGCTGCGTCAATGAACAGTGCTTGGGTGCGCAAAAGTCAAAAAACACGTACTGTATGTTTTGATATAATAACGGTATTTTTCTGCTCTTTCAATTCACCTGCTGGTGACATATAGAATGCTGTTTTAAGATTTAACGTAGATGCTGCGTTCAAATGACAGTGCTGACGGTGTGCAACACAAGTCAAAAAAACGTAACTGTTATGTTATTGATATAAATAACTGGTATTCTTTTGCACCTTTCAACTTTCACTCGGGTGAATGTATGAGAAATGGTGTTTACGATTTAGTCAGTTGCTGTGTAGATGAACAGTGCTGGTGTGCGAAAAGTAAAAAAAGTAACTGTTTAGTTTATGATATAATAAAGGTTTTTTCGACCTTACAAATTTAACCTGTGGTATGAAAATATGAATTTGTGTTTGTACGATTATATAGTAGAGCCTGCGTCCTTGCCGAGCCTCGGATTGACCGTTAAAAAACCGTAACTGTTATGTTTTGATATAATAAACGCTATTTTTTGCACTTTCAATTCCACCTTGTGGTGTATGAATATAGAATTGTGTTTTAAGATTTACGTAGATGCCTGCAGTCCAATGAACATATGCTGACGTACCGCAAAGTCAAAAAACAGTAACTTGTTATGATTGTTGATTTAATAATCTGGTATTTTTTGCCCACCATTTCAATTCACTGTGGTGAATGTATAGGAATTAGCCCTGGATTTTAAGAATTACGTATGATTGCTGGTCAGTTGAACAGTGACTCACTCGGGTGCGCAAAAAGGTCAAAAAACACGTAATGTTATGTTTTGGATATAATAAACGACATTTTTTGCACTTTAATTCACCTTTGTTGATATAGAATTGCTGCTTTTAAGATTCCGTAGATGCTGCGTCAATGCACAGTGGCATGTGTGTGAAAAGGTCAAAAAACACGTAACTGTTATGTTTTGATATAATAAACGGTATATTTTGCACCTTTCAATTCACCTGTGGTGAATATAGAATTGCTGTTTTAAATTTACGTAGATGCTGCGTCAATAACAGTGCTGGGTTGCGCAAAAGTCAGAAAACACGTAAACTGTGATGTTTTCGTACGATACACAGTATTTTTGGGCCCAACAAACAACCTGTGCTGACTACAAGATTGTGGATTGTAATTTAACTGCAAGGTGGATATATCAACAGTCACAGGTGTAATGGTAAAATTGAAAATGAACACCTATCTAAAATGTATACTGATAATAAAAGTGGAGTTTTGCAGCTAACAAAGAGCCCTGCAAGTTACTAAAAATTTATGTGAAACCAATATAAGTTCAGGCTGCCCAATATCAGGAAATATTTCAATAGCAAACTGTTAATAATAAAGATATTCCACTACAATGTCTACACTAAGTCTTGGTGAACTTTATCCAGTGTTCTTTATAGATAGAGCTTGTCTGTGTTCGCCGTGGCCCCCCCCCCCGCACCCACCGCCGGAATTTACAGTGGTAGATGCTGCTTTAAAATTCTCTAGCTAACTAATAAAATCTTCAAATCTCTAATCTAACTAAATTGGAAGGATCACAGCTAATAGTAGAGGTTTCTCTGTGCTAAAAATAACAAATTTCGCTGAGCTGTTTGGCCACAGGCAGAGCGCAGGTCCATCCCTATGAGACGCTGAGAGACATGGGGCTAAAACAGAAAACGCTGTTCAAATGTAAAGGGGAGGTCAGGGGATTTTTCCAGCCAATCGCAAACCATACACATCCCAGTCATGACGGCGCCAACATTCCCCCTGCTCTATTCTGTAATCTCTTTTTGGGGCCGCCAAATTACAGGAAGCCCCGAAACAGCCGCGATCGTACTAGATGAGGCTCAGATTTTAACCTTAATTATCGCATGATCTGGAAATTTCGATCACCATAAAAACCTTGCCGATTTCAACTTTGTCGATAAAAATTGCTCAACACTAATTACGACATATTAACCAGATTACAAAGAAGTTAACATTTACCTCTCCCTTGATCCTAAATACAGGTTTCTAAGTTTAAAACAATTCCTCAGTTTTTAAGGTCTAGAGATTTGGACATTGAAGGGAAACTTCTAAATGTTTCCCAAAACCAAAAAAGGTTTTGTTATATCCTGGACCCATAGGAGTCCTGTACGTGTAATGTAGAATGAGCTGCATTTACACCACATTTTATGTTTTACACATTCTAAAATCTGTTGTAATGAGGGGAGTTATATGTGGTGCAACTAATCAATCTCCATAAAATGTTGTCACAGATCCCTACAATCCACAGCATGATCTACAAGCTGATTTACATGTGAATTAATTGTAGACTTTACAGCAGTAAAATTGGAGGATCGTTTTCTAAAGACACATAAGACCTGCTGGAAATGTAAGAAAAAGTTGTTAAAACATTTGTGGTTTTTAGGCAAAGTGGAGTTCTCCAACTGTCAAGAATGACACACATCTAATCTGTATTGGACAGCCAAGGATTGATTTTATTATTATGCCTTTTCTTTCCTTTGTTTTGCACACTTCCCAATGAAATATGACTATATTTAAAGCATAGTGAGAAGGGTGATCAAAGGCAAATTGAGCATTTCTGGGTGACCAGTGTCTAGTGGAAGTGCAAAGAGCAGGTACCTGAGGCAGCAAAGCATGTATTTTTAAACTTGTGTAAAGCAGAGGGTCATATTACAGAGCAGGTCTGCTCTACATCTTCCAGATGCTTCTTGAAGTTAGAAGAAAGCATAACCGAGGTTGACCCTTCTTGTCCTCAGTGAGACTGATCTGGGAAGAAAGGGGGTAGAGTTTATTACACAGAATTAGAAGATCTAGTTTAAAAGAGGACAGACTCAATTTTGTGAGATTTCCAAGGCCTCACACCTCAGACTGGACTAATAGATTTTGCAACTATCACATTGTTTAGGGAAACCAGCCCTGTTTACTGCTTTTAGAATTATAGACCCAAGAAATTTGCACTCTGCCACTCCTGTATCAATTCTGCACTTGTGATATTTCTAGTGTTCAGCTGCTGTATGTAAAGTCTAATGTAAGTTCAGGAAAAAACTTAGTTATCTGTCTCCTGCCTCACTGCTCTAAATTACATGAAGGGCACCCCAATTTACACCAGAAAGAGAACTATTAAGGGTGTGCACCAGGGGATTACACCCTTTATTGAAAAACCCCATCATCTCTGAACAAGCCCCAGGAGTAGGGTAGGATTGGTAGAGGTAATCAGTAAAACCGTAACCAGAGACTACAACTCTCCTTTTCTCCCATGCTGCAGGTGCACCAGTCCATATGCCAAGTGGATAAGTATCCACGTTCTTTGACTTTATTAAAACTATAAGTGGTTACAAACAAAAACTTTGTGAACATGCTATACAACTTTAGGTACATTCAAACATATTCCTAAGAATATGTACTGAAAATGTTGATGCAGAGAGGACCTTAGAACAGCAGACTGGACTGCTGAACTGCCAAAAATACAAAAAAGATGTTTCCATTACCATGAATCATGAGTAATGCTCAAAATGTTCTGAGAAACCTTTAGGGTAAGTCAACAAGGGATGGCAAAATGGTTATGCAGTATCCCTCTTGTGATCCGTAATACACTTACACTGTAACCAATATACATAGGAGAGACAACAGGATAAAATAGTAGTGCTCAAAATGCATGAGATCATCCTTGCTTAATATGGAGAGTGTGTGCTAACAAAATAGCCAGAATCATTTTACAATTTCTGTTTTGCAATGAGCCACTGCCAAATGTGGGAACTGAAGGGACAACAAATTAAGCTTTACCTTGTCTTTGAAATACCAATTAAACATATTGCGATAGTACTACTATGTAACCATGTCCGTTATAAGGGGCTGCATCATAATTTATTGAACAGCATAAATGTATTATAAGTAGTGTTGAGCGATTATTATTGACAAAGTTGAAATCGGCACAGTTTTTATGTTGATCGGATTTTTTAGATCACGCGATCATTTAGGTTAAAATCTGTGCATAATCTATTAATATCACGCCATTTTCGGCACTTCCTGTCATTTTGGGCGGGCGAACACAGACAAGCTCTTTAAAGGATACTGGATATTGTGCACCCAGACTTATTGTAGACATTGCATTGCAATTTAGCTTTATTTATTATTAACAGTTTTCTGTTGAAATATTACTTTGGATGTTGGCAAGGTGAACTAATATTAGGATAAGATCTTTTCTAGTAACAGCAGGTCTAATTTTTAGACTGCAAAACTCCACTGTTTATTATCAGTATACATTTCATATAGTGTTTTTTTTCACTTTGGTCAGTCAACGCTTTGTTGAAGAGGTACCTTGCACTTAAATTAGATCCATCAATTTTGTAGTCACCACAGGTATATGGATAGGTGCCAAAAATTACCTTTATTATCCGTATACATGACAGATACGTGTTTTTTTTTCAGTTTGGCGCAGGCCAGCTTTGTTCATAGAGCCAACTTGTCAGTTAAATTTGAATCCCAGCAATTTAGTAGTCACCACAGGTGTAATTGATATGGTGCCAAAATAACCTTTTTTTTATTTTTTTTTATCATCCATAAACATTTCCAGATACGTGTTTTTTCACTTTTGTTCAGTCAAGCTTTGTTGATACAGGTACCCTTGCACTAAATTTTGAATCCAGCAATTTTGGTAGTCACCTACAGGTGTATGCTAGGTGCCAAAAATACCTTTATTATCCGTATACATATCAGATACGTGGTTTTTTTTCTTTTTCACTTTGGCCTCAAGGCCATATTTGTTGATAGAGGTTAGCCTTGCACTTAAATTTGAATCCAGCAAATTTTGTAGTCACCACAAAAATACTTTAATTATCCGTATACATTTTCATATAACGTGTTTTTTTTCACTTTGGCGCCAGCCAGCATTGTTCATAGAGCCACCTTTGCAGTTAAATTTGAATCAGCAATTTGAGTCACCACAGGTGTGTTGACAGTGCCAAAAATACCTTTTATTATCCGTATTACATTTCAATCGTGTTTTTTCACTTTTGGTCAGACCAACTTTGTTGATAGAGAACCTTGCGATAAATTTGAATCCAGCAATTTTGTAGTCACCACAGGTGTATTGATAGTTGCCAAAAATACCTTTTATATCCGTATACATTTCAGATACGTGCTTTTTCACTTTGGCGCGGCCAGCTTTGTTGATTCAGAGGTACCTTGCACTTAAATTTGAATCCAAGAATTTTGAAAGTCACCACAGTTGTATTGATAGGTGCGCAAAATACCTTTATTAGCCGTCAACATTTCAGATACTGTTTTTCACTGTTGCCTATCCAGCTTTGTTTGATAGAGGCACCTTCCACTTACATTGTCAATACAGCAATTGTTTGTCGTCACCACAGTGTAATTGATAGGTGCCAAAAATACCTTTTATTATCCGTATGACATTCATATTCTTTTTTTCACTTTTGTCAGTCAAAGCCTTGTTGAAGAGGACCTTGCACTTAAATTTGAATCCGAAGCAATTTTGTAGTCACCACAGGTGTATTTTGATAGTGCCGGAAAAATACCTTTTATTATCCGTATACATTTCAGATACGTGTTTTTTTCCACTTTTGGTCAGTCAACGCTTTGTTTGATAGAGGTACCTTGCACTTAAATTGTGAATCAAGCAATTTTGTATCACCACTGTGTATTGATAGGTTGCCAAAAATTCCTTTGTATTATCCGTATCACATTTCAGATACGTGTTTTTTTTCACTTTTGGTCAGTCACGGCTTTGTTGATAGAGGTACCGTTGCATGCATCTTATAATTTGAAATCCAGCAATTTTGTATTCCACTCGAACCACAGTGTATGATAGTGCCAAACATACCTTTTATTATCCGTATACATTAAAGATATGTGTTTTTTTTTTCACTTGGCGCAGGCCAGCTTTGTTTCATGAGAGCCACATTATGCAGTTAAATTTAATCCAGCAAATTTTGTAGTCACCACAGCTGTATTGATAGCTGCCAAAAATAACTTTTATCATCCATATAGCATTTCAGATACGTGTTTTTTTTACTTTTGGTTTGTCATCAAGCTTTGTTGATACAGGTACCCTTGCACTTAAATTGAATCCAGCAATTTTGTAGTCAACCGACAGGTGTATTGATAGGTCCAAAAATACCTTTATTAATCCGTATACATTTCAGATACGGGTTTTTTCACTTTGCTCCAGCCATCTTTGTTGATAGAGGTACCTTCACTTAAATTGAATCCAGGCAATTTGTAGTCACTCACAAAAATACCTTTTAATTATCCGAATACATTTCATATACTGTGTTTTTTTTCACTTTGCCTGCAGGCCAGCTTTGTTCATGACCACCTTGCAGTTAAATTTGAATCCACAATTTGAGTCACCACAGGTGTATTAGTCAGGTGCCAAATATCCTTTTATAAACCTGTATACAATACAGATACGTGTTTTTTCACTTTTGGTCAGTCAAAGCTTTGAATGATAGAGGTACCTTTGCAGTTAAATTTGAATCCAGCAAATTTTGTAGTCACCACAGGTGTATTGATAGGTCCAAAAATACCTTTTATATCCGAATACAGTTCAGATACGTGGCTTTTTTCCTTTGGCGCAGGCCAGCTTTGTGATAGAGGTAACCTTTGCCTTAAATTTGAATCCAAGAATTTGAAGTCACCACGAGGTGTATTGATAGGTGCCAAAAATCCTTTTATTTTTTTCCCGTAACAATTCAGATACGGGTTTTTTCACTTTGCCTAGTTACCAGCTTTGTTTATAGAGGTACCTTCCACTTACATTTCAATACAGCAATTTTGTCGTCACCACAGGTGTATTGATAGGTGCCAAAAATACCTTTTATTATCCGTATACATTTCAGATACGTGTTTTTTTCACTTTTGGTCATCAAGCTTTGGTTGATAGAGGACCGTTGGTATCACTTAAACTTTGAATCCAGCAATTTTTTTGTAGTCACCAACGAGGGTGTAATTGATAGGTGCCAAAAATTCCTTTTATTATCCGTATACTTTCAGATACGTGTTTTTTTCACTTTGGTCAGTCAAGCTTTGTGTGATGAGAGGTACCTTGCACTTAAAATTTGAATCCAGGCAATTTTGTAGTCCCCACTGGTGTATTGATAGGGTGGGGGGGGGGGGGGGCCAAATATAACCTTTTTATTATCCGTATACATTACAGATACGATGTTTTTTTCACTTTGCGCAGGCCAGCTTTGTCATCCCATAGTCCACCTTGCAGTTAAATTGAATCCAGCAATTTGTAGTCAACCACAGCTGTAATGATAGTTGCCAAAATACTTTTATATCATCCGATATACATTTCAGATACGTGTTTTTTTTCACTTTTGGTCAGTCCAAGCTGTTGTTGATACAGGTTACCTTGCACTTAAAATTTGAATCCGGCATTTTTGTAGATCACCACAGTGTATTGATAGGTCCAAAAAATACCTTTTATTATCCTTATACATTTCAGATACGTGTTTTTTCACTTTGGGCGCAGGCCAGCTTTTGTTCATAGAGCCACCTCGCAGTTAATTTGCAATCCAGCAATTTTGTAGTGACCACAGGTGTATTGATAGTTGCCCAAAAATACCTTTAATCATCCATATACATTTCAGGATACGTTTTTTTCACTTTTGGTCATCAAGGCTTTTGTTAATACAGGTACCTTGGCACTTAAATTGTGAATCCAGCAATTTTTGAGTCACCACAGGGTATTGATAGGTGGCCAAAAATACCTTTTATTATCCGTAATTACATTTCAGATACGTGTTTTTTCACTTGGCGCAGGCCAGCTTTGTTTCTTAAGCGCCACCTTGCCAGTAAATTTGAATCTAGCAATTTTGCAGTCACCACATGTGTATTGACCAGGTGCCAAAATATACCTTTTATTATCCGTATACATTTCAGATAGCGTGTTTTTTTTCACTTTGGTCAGTCAACGCTTTGTATGATAGAGGTACCTTGCAAGTTAAATTTGATATCCAGCAATTGATAGTCACCACAGGTGTATTGATAGTGCCAAAAATACCTTTTATTATCCGTATACATTTCAATACGTGTTTTTTTTTTTTTCACTTGGGCTTCAGTCCCAATCTTTGTTGATAGAGGTACCTTGCACTTAAATTTGAATCCAGCAATTTTGTAGTCACCACAAAAATACCTTTATTTATCCCGTATAACATTTCAGAATACGTGTTTTTTTTCACTTTGGCGCAGGCCATGCTTTGTTCATAGAGCCACCTTCGCAGTTTTAAGATTAATCCGCAATTTTGTAGTCACCACAGGGTGTATTGACAGGGTGCCAAAAATACTTTTCTTATCCGTATACATTTCAGATTCAGATACGTGTTTTTTTCACTTTTGGGTCAGTCAAGCTTTGTTGATAGAGGTACCTTGCATTAAATATTGAATCCGCAATTTTGTAGTCACCACAGGTGTATTGATAGTGCCAAAAAATACCTTTTATATCCGTATACATTTTCCAGATACGTGGCTTTTTTTTCACTTTGGCGCAGGCCAGCTTTGTTGATAGAGGTACCTTGCACTTAAATTTGAATCCAAGAATTTTGAAGTCACCACAGGTGTATTGATAGGTGCCAAAAATACCTTTTATTATCCGTAACATTTCAGATACGTGGTTTTTTCAACTTTTTGCCTATCCCAGCTTTGTTTGATAGAGGCACCTTCCACTTACATTTCAATACAGCAATTTGTCGTCACCACAGTGTATTGATAGGTGCCTAAAATACCTTTATTATCCCGTATACATTTACAAGATACTTTTTTTTTCACTTTTGGTCAGTCAAGCTTTGGTGATAGAGTGTACTTTGCACTTAAATTTGAAATCCAGCAATTTTGTAGTCACCACAGGTGTATTGATAGGCTGCCAAAAATACCTTTTATTATCCGTAAACATTTCAATACGTGTTTTTTCACTTTTGGTCATTCAAGCTTTGTTGAGAGAGGTACCGTTTGCACTTAAATTTGAATCCAGCAATTTTGTAGCACCACAGGTGTATTGATAGGTGTCCAAACATACCTATTAATTATCCTAATACATACAGATACCTGTTTTTTTCACTTTGGGGGCGCAGGCCAGCTTTGTTCATGAGGAGCCACTTGCAGTTAAATTTGAATCCAGCATATGTTTGTAGTCACCACAGCTGTATTGATAGTTTGCCAAAAAACCTTTTATCATCCATATACATTTCAATACTGTTTTTTTTTCACTTTTGGTCTAGTCAAGCTGTTGATACAGGTACCTTGCAACTTAAATTTGATCCAGCAATTTGTAGTCACCACAGGTGTATTGATAGTGCCCAAAAATACCTTTATTAGCCGTATACATTTCAATACTTGTTTTTCACTTGGCGGCAGGCCAGCTTGTTCATAGAGCCACCTTGCAGTTTGTAAATTTGAATCTAGCAATTTGTAGTCACCACAGTGTATTGACTGTGCCAAAAATACCTTTTATTACGTATACAGTTTCAGATACGTGTGTATTTCACTTTTGGTCAGTTCAAGAATTTGTTGATTGAGACCTTGCAGTTAAATTTGAATCCAGCAATTTTGTAGTCCACTCACAGGTGGTATTGATAGGTGCAAAAATACCTTTTTTATTTATCCGTATACATTTCAGATATACGTGTAGGTTTTTTCACTTTGGCTCAGGCCATCTTTGTTGATAGAGGTACCTTGCACTTAAAATTGAATCCAGCAATTTTGTAGTCACCACAAAAATACCTTTTATTATCCGTATACATTTCAGATACGTGTTTTTTTTCACTTTTGGCGTCAGGCCATTCTTTGTTCATGCAGAGCCGCCTTGCAGTTAAATTTGAATCCAGCAAATTTTGTAGTCACTTTCACAGTTGTATAGACGAGGTGCCAAAAATACCTTTTATTATCCGTAATAATTTCAATACGTGTTTTTTTATCAACTTTTGGTTCATTCAAGCTTTGTTGATAGAGGTACCATTGCAGTTAAATATTTGAAATCCAGCAATTTTGTAGTCACCACAGGTGTATTGATAGGTGCCCAAAAATACTTTATTATCCGTATACATTTCAGATACGTGCTTTTTCACTTGCGCAGGCCAGCTTTGTTGATAGAGGTACCTTGCAATTCTAACTTAAAATTTTGATTCAAGAAATTTTGAAGTCGACCACAGGTGATTGATAGGTGCCAAAAATACCTTTATTATCCGTATACATTTCAGATACGTTTGTTTTTCACTTTTGGTCAGTCAAGCTTTTGATAGAGGTACCTTTGCACTTAAATTTTGAATCCCAGCAATTTTGTAGTCACCACAGTGTGTTATTGTAGGTGCCAAACATACCTTTTATATCCGTAACATTACAGATACGTGTTTTTTTCACTTGGTGCAGGCCAGCTTTGTTCATAGAGCCACCTTTGCAGTTAAATTTGAATCCAGCAATTTTGTATCCACCACCAGCTGTATGAATATGTCCCCAAAAATACCCTTTTTATCATCCGATATACATTCAGATACGTTGTTTTTTTCACTTTGGTCAGTCAAGCTTTTTGATACAGGTACCTTGCACTTAAATTTGAAATCCAGCAATTTTGTATCACCACAGGTTGTATTGATAGTGCCAAAAATACTTTTATTATCCTATACGATTTCAGATACTTGTTTTTTTTTTCACTTTGCGCAGGCCAGCTGTGTTCATAAGCCACCTTGCAGTTAAATTTGAATCGACAATTTTGCAGTCACCACAGGTGTTATTGACTGTGCCAAAAAATACCTTTTTATTATCCGTATACATTTCAGATTACTTTTTTTTTCAACTTTTTGGTCAGTCAAGCTTTGTTGATAGAGAACCTTGCAGTTAAATTGAATCCAAGCAAATTTGTAGTCACCACAGGTGTATTGATAGGTGCCAAAAATTACCTTTTATTTTCCGTATACATTTCAGATACGTGCTTTTTTCACTTTGGCACAAGGTCAGCTTTGTTGATAGAGGTACCTTGCACTTAAATTTGAATCCAAGATTTTGAAGTCACCACAGGTGATTGATAGGTGCCATAAATACCTTTTATTATCCGAATCATTCAGATACGTTTGTTTTTCACTTGCCCAGTCCCAGCTTTGTTGATCAAGGCACCTCCACTACATTTCATACAGCAATTTTGTCGTCACCACAGGTGTACTTGATAGCTGCCAAAAATACCTTTTATTATCCGTATACATTCAGATACGTGTTTTTTTCACTTTGGTCTCAAGCTTTGTTGATAGAGTACCTTTCACTTAAATTTGAATCCAACAGCAATTTTGTAGTCACGCACAGGTTATTGATTAGGTGCCAAAACATACCTTTTATATCCCGTATACTTTCAGATAGGCGTGCTTTATTTCACTTTGCGCAGCCGCGTTGTTGATAGAGGTACTTGCACATCAAATTTGAATCCAAGAATTTGAAGTCACCACAGGTGTATTGATAGGTGCCAAAAATATCTTTTATTAACCTACAACATTTCAGATACGTGTTTTTGTTCACTTTGTGGCGGCAGGCGACTTTGTTCATAGAGCCCACCTTGTGCAGTTAAATTTGATCCAGCATTTGTAGTCACCACAAGCTGTATTGAATAGTTTCCAAAAATACCTTTTATCATCCAATACATTTCAGATACGTGTTTTTTTTTTACTTTGGTCAGTCAAGCTTTGTTGATACAGGTACCATTGCACTTAAATTTTGAATCCAGCAATTTTGTAGTCACCACAGTGTATTGATAGGTGCCAAAAAACCTTTTATTATCCGTATACATTTCAGATACTGGTTTTTTTTTCACTTTGGGCGCAGGCCAGCTTTGTCATGAGAGCCACTTGCATTTAAATTTGAAGCTAGCAATTTGTCGTCACCACAGTGTATTGACAGGTGCCAAAAATACCTTTATTATCCGTAAACATTGTCATATACGTGTTTTTTTTCAACTTTTGGTCGTCAAGCTTTTGTTGATAGAGGACCTTTTGCAGCTAAAATTGAAGTCCAGCAATTTTTGTAGTCACCACAGGTGTTTATTGATAGGTGCCAGAAAATTACCATTTTATTAACCGTATACAATTTTTTTCAGATACTGCTTTTTTCACATTGGCGCAGGCCAGCTTTGTTTGATAGAGGTACCATGCACTTAAATTTGAATCCAAGATTTTGAAGTCACCACGTGTATTGATTAGGTGCCAAAAATACCCTTTATTATCCGTATACATTTCGATACGTGTTTTTTCGACTTTTGCCCAGTCCAGCTTTGTTGAAAAGGCACCTTCCACTTACATTTCAATACAGCAATTTCGACTGCACCACAGGTGTACTGATGGTGCCAAAAATGACCTTTTATTATCCGTATACATTTCAGATACTAGTTTTTTCACTTTGCCCAGTCCCAGCTTTGTTGATAGAGGTACCTTGCACTTAAATTTGAATCACCTCAATTTTGTAGTCACCACAGGTGTATTGATAGGTGCCAAAAATACCTTTTATTTTCCGTATACATGTTCAGATCACGTGTTTTTTTCACTTTGGCGCAGTCCAGCGTGTTCATAAGGCCACCTTGCAAATTAAATTTGAATCCAGCAATTTTGTAGTCACCACAAGTGTATTCGACAGTGCCAAAAATACCTTTTATTATCCGTATACATTTCAGATACGTGTTTTCTCAACTTTTGCCCAGTCCAGCATTTGGTTGATACAGTACGCCTTGCATTTAAATTTTTAATCCAGCAATTTTGTTTTGATTTGAGGGATTGAGAATACGCTGTGATTTGCCGTCTTTTAATAAGAGAACTTTCCAAACTCTTCCTACCATTCTCAAATTTTTATCTTTCCTGAACAATGGAGCGAATTTCAGGTGGTAAGCGAGCATAAAGAGAGGGGTATGCTTGGAGGTAGAGGTACGAGAGAAGGTGTCCTTCCAGTGCTGTGCGACAACACCATGGGCAGCGGATCGTCGGTTGCAAGGACCGTCAGGCCTGTCATTGCTGGGTCAGGGCCTATAAATTCGTCAGTAACGAACAGCGTCGCCAATCTGTTCTTCAGGGTTAAGCAACCTGCATCCAGCAGTCTTACTCCTCTTCCTCCCAGTCACCGCCACAAATGTCGTCATCATCATGCATCTGCATCCGTCCAACATGAGCCGAAGGCAGCCCAAATGTCAACTCGATGTACCCACCACTAGGATAATCCATTTTCTGAAGACCTCTTTGATGACAAAATGCGGTTGGGGTCAGAAGCATGTTAAAAGATCAAGAGGCCAAAGAGGATATTTGTCTCCTCTGACATCCCCAGTTACTCATTGCCATCAGAGAGAGGAAAAGGAAGCCGTCAATCGGCAAAAATCCCGGCGGTCGGCAAACTGCCTTGCATGTGTACTCCTTGCATGGTAGGCCGCAGCTCCTAGAAGCAAGAATTCAGGATGACGAAGTCACCTGTGTTTGTTGATGATGAATGACGACATTGGCGGATCCAACGTGTCTTTTCAGCAGATTTTGCTTGCGAGCGCTTCCATCACTGGACGAGAGGAATGACGATGGGGTAGTGTCAATACGGTCCCCCCCGCCTTAAAAGGGAGAGGGTGGTCGCCAGAAGATCTCGCTGATATGATTCCACCAGCCACGGTCAATCAAACCCCGCTCGCCTCGCTTATTGCCGTCAAATAAGGTCCAGACCTTTCAAGCCTGGGGCCTTCTTTTGAGCTAGCCTCTGAATTCACACCAGAAGCGATGTCATATGCCCCCTTGCGTAAACGCATAAGTAGAGGCAAGAATCTTAGTGTTTAACCACCACCAACATGTCTAGTCACATGCAGCGGAATGCATTGAGTTAAATGGAGGCACAACACTTGGCCAAAAAAGGCCAGACCGATGCCGGGCTTCCAACCACTGTCACATCCCCTCGTCTCCGCTCCTCCCGCCCACCACCAAGCGTTCTCAAGCTGCCCATGTCTCATCATGAGTCATGATTCAGGATCAGCCTCCGCTTCAAGCCTCCACCGACGCCCGATGTACACACAGCACCCACCTGCCCCTTCGCCTCCCGCCAGTTTGAACAGACCTCAACCCGAACAGCGGCCAGTCAGCAGCACCTTCTGTCTTCCAGGTTTAGGGAGCAGAAAAACACTTTAAACCAAACCACCCAAAGGCCAAAAGCCTGAATGTCGGCATTGCCAGGCTTTTGACCTGTAAATGTTGCCTTTCCATCTGGTGGAACACAGATGGGTTTCCCCGCATCATGGCCCTTGGCTGCCCCAATAACCAGATGCCGACAGAGCATTTCTTTGCCAGAAAAGCCGGTCCCTTGCCCTGCACAGCCACATGTCCTCTAGAATTTTCAGAGTGCGTTGTCTGCATCTGTGATCCGGAACAAGACCATCTGACCACCAAAACATGGGCTAGTAAGACACGGCGCAAGGCCGCTATATCCTCTGTGACAGCTCACTGGGTGAGCTGTGGGTGGATGTCCGGGGGTGAACGGTGGTTCTCAGGCTGCGGCGTAAGCTCATCAAAACGCAGGGATGGTGCACATGGGCTCTTTCCTCACCAAGGTCCTCTGTGGCACTCACGTGCCCAGAGAAACCAAGGGCCGTGTTGAACATTACATCTGTCATGGAGACCGTCAACACAACAGCTCATGGAGCTGTGGACGGCTCTCCGCGAACGAGACACCGAGCGCTGGCTGGGTGACAAGAACTTTGTGCCAGCAAGGTGTTGGTGCGATAATTACGGGCGCAATCTGTTGGCCGCCCTTAAGATCGGATATGCTGGGCAAATCCCTTGCCTGGCACATGTCAATGAACCTTGTCGTCCAGAAATTTCTAAAGAGCTATCCGGGCTGGACTGCCTGCTGAGAAGTGCTCGAGGTCTGAGTTCGCCACTTCCGCCGTTCACCACCCTGCTTCTGCCGCCTGGCTGCGTTGCAGTGTCCAGCTCGGCCTCCCCGTCAACCCGTCTCAATAGTTGACGTGGCAACACGCAGGAATTCCACCCTCCACATGCTCCAGCGATTGTGGCAGCAGCGCAATGCCATTACGCATACGAAGTGACACATGGCCTGACAAGCAGCGGTGCGGACCTCGGGGTGTTGAGCCACCGAGAGTGGAGGCAGGTGAAAGAGCTCTGCACCATCCTTGCCAGTTTTGAAGAAGCCACCAAAATGGTCAGTGGGGAAACATGCCTTGTCAGCAGAGCATTGTGGTGATCTTATTTTCTGGAACGATCGTTGGACACTCTGAAACAACAGTCCCGCCAGCACGGAGGAGGAGACGGACACAGATGCGGACACTGGAGCCTTTCTCTCCGTCAAATCCACAAGGCCCGACAGTTTCACAATTTCATCGGTCCTTCATTAGGCAGTGGTTCGGGGTCCAGAGCTAGTGCAAGGCGCGCATCACTCTCAGGTGAAATCATCTCGGGCAAGTCAGGGCTGTGTTGAAGCTGTGCCGGAAGGAAGGGGGGAGGAGGATTCCTAGACACCGACGTTTACCGACGTCCCTGCCTTGGAAAGAGGTGGGCTCGAATTTGAGGAGGAGGAGGAAGATGGGGAAGATCAGTTTGCTAGTGCCCCTTGACCCAGAGGCTTGGAAAATAAAGGGCTCCATCTCTCACATGATGTTTGGGATGCTCCATTTCCTCCAACATGATCCTCGCATTAAGGCCATCAAAATGAACAACAGTTACTGGGGCCACCCTCCTGATCCCCGGTACAAAACAAAACTCAGCACTTTCCTTCCACCAACCCAAATAGAGAGAAAAAATGCAGGAAATGGAGACCTCGCTGATTGATCAACGGGAGACATCTGTTGCATCTGCTTAAACGTTCCCCCAAATGTCACGGTGGAACAACACAGCGACGTGACTGCAGTTGAGTGCCTTGTAGCCGTAGCGGGAGCAGCATCAGCAGGCATGGTGGCAGAAGCCTAATGGTGACCTCTGCAATCTTTATTTTCCACCTCACCAACGCATTCAATGCAGGGCACACATCCAACACACAGAGACCAGCTTAAGATCATGGTGCACGACTATCTGCGTCTCAACAACCGATGTTTTTGTATGTGTTCCGGACCCAATAGACTTCTGGGTATCCAAAATGGACGAATGGCCCGACTGGCTCGTCACGCCATAGAGGTGTTGTCCTGCCATCAGCCAGCGTCATATCTGAGCAGACCCTCAGCACAGCAGGAGGAGTCATTACAGACAAACGCATCCGTCTTTCCACAACTAATGATGTATCTTTGAACTTCATCTAGAAGAATCATGCATGGATCCTCTGATGATGATGTGGTCCCCCAAAGCCGAGGTCACCGATAGTTAGCCGGTCTACTTCACATTCCTCTTCAAACAGCAAATGGTCCTCTTGAAAACTTTTTTAAAATGATCCATTACTTACTGCAATTTATTCTCTTTTCCCAACAGTTTCATTTTGCCCTGGTTTTGCTGTTGAGGAGACTGTAAAAGACAGCAAGGTTTTATGACAACACCGTAATCCATTTACTCACGATTATCTTAAGAAGTTTTCGCATTGTCACTGTTTAGAGTCATGTTGCTGTGAGATACACTATAATTAAGGTCCATTGGAGCAAACAGAAAATGTGGCTTTATAAGTGGCCATTTCTCCCTCACATTTTTAATATTGGGCTGAGAAGTATATTAACAATTTTTTGGGTCATGTAGCTGTGAGATTACAGCAATAATCATGTCCTTTGGAACAGAAATGTGGCTTCTAATTGGCATTTTCTCCCTCACAATCTTTAACAGTGGCATGAGAAGTCAATTTTATAATTTTTTGGGTCATTCTGCATTGAATGCAGCAATACTACAGGTCCTGTTTAAAAAAAAAATGTGTTTCTAACAGACCAATTTGTTTCTCACATTGTCCAAAAGGGCTCAGGTCATGCTTTGAATTTTATGGGGCATTGCTTTGAATGCAGCGATACTACAGGTCCTATATAAAAAAAACTAATTGTTTTCTAACAGAACATTATTTTCACAATATGACCCAAGTGGCTTAATGGTCATTGGCTTAAATTTTTGGCATTTTTTGCTTTGAAATGCCGCTATACTACAGGTCCTATTATACAAAAAATTTGTATATATAATAAATTTGATCATCACAATTGTCAAGAGTGGCTCAAGGGTAGATGGTGCTGTCAGAACCAGGAATAGGTAGGACACTGTTAATCGACACATATTTGCAAATTGACTTTGTTTTTTGCAAGATTTTAACAATAGCTAACAATCCCTGTAATTGAGACAACCCACTTATACATTAAAAAAAGAGAACAAAGACATGTGGGATTCCATCCCTATTTTAAAAAATGTGTTTTTCTAGAATTAAACTACTAAAAACTTGCAATACAAAATAGCTGGTAAAAAAATTCCTCTAATTGTACAAGGGAGGTACAGGAAAACTTGACGCAGATGTAGGTTATTCAAGACCAGGAGTATGGAGCACAGACAGAGAACAAAGTACAGAGACAATTTCCTCCACTCACGTTGAGAAAATGAGAAAACGAATGGCCAAGAAAAAGGGCACCTGGGTGGGAACAGACTTTAACCACAGGTAATTTCCAAGGAAGCTCAATTGGTCCACACTCATACGTAGGGACAACCTACCAGGTCCCTTTGACTGTGTACTGAGGAAGGTCTGGAGTTCTCCACACTTCGCTTCCGCCCTCTGCTTCAGCACGACAGTTTTTCGTTGCTGCGTCATCAGGGCATTTTAACCAGCGTGTAAATAGATGACAGACCCAGCCAGGGCTCTCACCGCACCCACTGTAACTCCGCCTGGGTCATGCTGTGGCACAGGACAGGTATACGTCAATGTCCAGTTCAACTAAATGGTGTTTGAAAGACTCCTTTTTCCGCACATTTTAACTGGGGGTCAGACAGGTTTAATGGGTCATACTGTGGCCCAGACAGGGACAGTATAATGACCAGTTCAACTAAAATGGTGTTGAAAGACTCCTTTTCCGGCACTTTTTATCTGTGTGGTCAGACAGGTTTAAGGGTCATGCTGCGGTCCAGGACAGGTTTTGTCAATGTCCAGTCAACAAAATGGTGGTTGAAAGACCCCCTTTTTTCCGTATTTTTTTATCTGGGTCAGCGGGTTTGGGGGCTCATCTGCTTTTTCCAGGACAGGATATTCAATGCCATTCAACTAAAATGGTGGTTGAAAGACTCCTTTTTCCGGCACTTTTTAATCTGGGGGCCCACAGTTTAAGGTCATGCGCGTCCGGGACAGGTTTGTCAATGCCCCAGTTAAAACTAAAAGGTGGTTCAAAGACTTTTTTATTTCCGCACTTTTTATCTTGGTCATTGCAGGTTTTTAGGGGTCATGCTGCGTTTCCAGGACGAGGGATATTCAATGTCCATTCAATAAAATGATGGTTCAAATAATACGGCCTTCTGCTCTTTTAATTTGTGGTGATGCAGGTTTAAGGGTCATGCTGTGGTACAAGACAGGTATATGTGAATGTTGTGGACTTGATTCCTGTGGCTTTTATAGCCTAGTGTATTGCCTAAATGTAGCAAGGTATCCATTTGACTGTGTGGCTGTTAATTTCCAGCTTCTCCACCAGTTTGGGTGTAAAAATGAAGGAGTTTGATGCTCTCCGCATAGACTTTAATGGTCCGCATCGCTCTTAATCGCTGCTCACTATCGAAAAACCTTATCGATGGTGGCCGACTATCGACTATCGCCCGATGTCAATAGCCAACGTAATCGCTCAACACTATTCAAGAGCTATTCTTATATATATATTTTTTTAAATCTGGGGATATTTCTGGTAATACTGCCACTTCTCATTGGATCTTTCCGTGCAGAGTTCTCTCCTGGCTCTGTTTTTTTAATTATGGCAGTCCCTCTTAAATGCAACTGTTGGCCACAATTAGGGGTCTTCTCAGTGTGCAACATATGCGGGTGCAACACCTAGAAGGCTTTCTTTGTCTTGTTATTCCATAGCAGTGTCTGCCTACTAGCCTCCTCTAGTTATAGGAAGTAATAGGAACGCCATCTTGATACACGCCTCTGCATTACATATATAATGCCTAAAGGTTTACAAGCAATCAAACCCCCAAGTGGTCAAGTACCAAGTTTTGAATATATTAAATAAAGTGCAAAACACCCTCCTTTTATCATTTTACAAATAAATATAAATAGAAAAGTTATACATTGTTCACTGAATCTGATAATAGTCCTAGACCTTTCCGAGAAATATACAACACAATTATAATCCCACAGTGGTGAATAGAAGTCACCACAGAAAAAAATCCCAATAGCAAAAATGTAGGTTTGGTCCCCAAAAATTGTAATGAAAAGTGATTAAAAAGTTGCATATATCCCAAATGCTACTGATAAAAACCTCACTTCAGCCTGCAAAAAGCAGGCCCTCATTCAGGTCCATAGATGGAAAAATAAAAAATAAAAAAAATGATTGTTTGCAGAAAATACTGCTGAATAGCAAATTTGAAAAATAGAGAATGTTTTTTTTTAAAGTACTAAAACATAATGAAAACCCTACACATTTGATATCAATGGAATTATAACCACCTGCAAAATACAGATAACATATTATTTGTACTGAAAATTGAACTCTTTAGAAACAAAATCCACACAAAAATGCTGTAATTACG
The DNA here is from genome assembly GCA_025379985.1 of Phyllomedusa bahiana. Classification (NCBI taxonomy): domain Eukaryota; kingdom Metazoa; phylum Chordata; class Amphibia; order Anura; family Hylidae; genus Phyllomedusa; species Phyllomedusa bahiana. The sequence goes on from JAODAL010041982.1 coordinate 29,145, forward strand.
TTTTTTTTTTCACATTTCAACTTACATAGAATTTTTTGAGGGTTTCACAGTACATTATTTGGTAGGTCAATGTCCCCATTGAAAATAACATTTTGTCCCACAAAAAAAACAGGCCCCACATATGTAGACGGAAAAATAAAAAAGTGTGGTGGAATAGGAAGCATGGGACCCAGATTGTAGTGATTGTGGGGGTCCCAGCAGGTGGCTTCCCTTGAAATCAATATTATTTCTTAGTCATTGAATAGTAATGAAATGTAATTATTAGAATACACCTTTTGCTATGCATTATCTTTCCTCATTTCAGTTCAGTCACATGCTAATTATATAAAAAACAAAAAGGTGCACGGATGGTCTCTTGGACTTATATAGACAATGGATTGCTCCTATTCAAATGAAACTTTTTCTCATCCAGCATCCGATTAAGTGATATGAAAAAAGAAAATCACATATTTTATTTAATAAATGTTAAAATTGTAGATCTGCTTTCCGCAGTTTAAGTTCTCCTCAAGCTGTCTTGAGCTCTTAATTGTAGTAAGGCGTAACTAACAAACACATAGGGTCACATGTATGAAAACTATATGAAATGAAAGGGGCGCTCTGATTGGTGGCTATAGGTGAGTGAGTTTTAGACCAAGACAGTTTTCATACATGTGGCCCATAAATCTTAAATAATGGCAAACATTTGTTAAGAATGACTAGGATTTTTTGTTCTATGAATTAATTTATATGGATATGTGTATATGATATGCTCATGTTTTCCCTTATTTAAGAATGAGAAAGTTTACCCAGTTGATCTGGCAGACATAGTATTTGTGATTGCAATAACAAGTGTGGGTTTTCATGAGGTTAACTAAAACTTCTGACTAACTCACCCAGAAGATATCCTCAAGGCGCTTGTTTTTAAACGTGTGTTTGTTAATTACTCCTTACTATGATTAAGAGCTCAAGACAGATCAATACACTACGTCGAAATCCCTAAAGAAGCATTTATGCTATCTATTAGACCATGAAAAAACTTTGAACTCTCTGGTTTCACCTATCATGATCAACAGGTTAAGCTGCCCACACGAACTTTCAACGTGGGTCTCAAATCGGGCAGTTCCCTGATCTATCTTTACCTCTCAATCGAGAGCCAATCAGCCTCTCACTAGAGGGTCACCGACCCTCCATTAATTCCAAGAGAAAAAATAAAAAACACCCACCGCAAAGCTGGCCTTCCTTAAGACCGCCTGTGAAGTGGGGCGGGAAGAACCCCAAAATGGACGTCACCCTTCCTTCCCGTATACTATAAGTTTAAAATCAATGTACACCAAGTATAACGTATGTTTCTTCTGCACACAAAAACATTTCTGAAAAAACGTTTGGGCAAACCTGGGAGCCACTGGGCAAAGGCTGCGTCACACATTAATTAATACATGTACAACTACACATACCGGCCACCACGGCACATTTCTGCAAAAAGGGCAATACACTACCGGTCCGAAATCCCCTAAAGAAGCATGTATCTAGCTATCATACATGAAAAAAACTTGAGACTCCTCGGGTTACATATCGGGATCCAGAACATGATTAAGCTGCCACAGAACTGTCAATGGTCTCAAATCGGCATCCTATCCTATCTTTTACCTCTCAATCGGCCAATCAGGCCTCTCCTGGGTCACCGACCTCCATTATTCAGAGAGAAAATATAAAAAACACGCTCAACCTGCCAAACTCTGCCCTTCATATGACATCCTTGAGAGTGGGCGGGACGAGAAACCCAAATGGAAGCAACTCCTTCCTTTCCATATAGGTTAAAATCAATGTACAAAACCATAATAACGTATGTTTCTGATCATGATATGTGAACCGAGAGTCTCAAAGTTTTTTCAAGACAGATCAAGACGCGTCAGCGAATCACGTAGATGTATTAAGTAAAATATGTGATTTTATGTTTTCATACCACTTAATCGGATGCTGGATGAGAAGCAGTTTTGTTTGCATAGGAACATGCTAGTTATAATTGTGATAGAATTTTCTATTATAACAAAAACTAAAAGGAAAACTGATTGTGGAAACATAAAGCTGTTATGTAATATGAATATCTCAATATGTGCAGTGTTCCATGAAATAGAAACCACAAACAAAGTTGGATTCTTCTATGTTATCATCAAGCAGCTGAGAATTTCACAGTTCAAGTGCCCTATGAAGAGTGTATCAATATGCTATACTGTATGATGGACAAAAGGATCATTGTCTTTACTTATAAATATAATATATACAGTGAAGAAAATAAGTATTTGATCACTTGCAGATTTTGTAAGTTTACCCACAAGAATGAACAGTCTGATAATTTTAAGGGATGACTATTTTAAACATTGAAGATAGAATATCAAAAATAGATCCAGAAAATCACATTATAGAAATAATATAAATTTATTTGCATTTTGCAGAGAGAAATAAGTATTTTATTTTTCCCCCCTACCAACCATTAATAGGTCTGGTTCTGCACCAACAAGCCAGTTTAGATGCTCCTAATCAACTCGTACCTGCATTTAAAGACAGATGATTCTTAAATAGTCAACTTATAAAACTCCTATCCACAGACATCAATTAATCAGTCAGACTATAACCCTCTGCAACATGGGCAAGACCAAAAAGAGCTGTCAAGGATGTCAGGAAATGATCATAGACCCACGCACGCAAAGCTGGAATGGGGCTATATATCCAAAGTAAGATGCTGGGTGAGGAGACAACTGTTGTTCAATCAAGTAAAAAATAAAGAAAGTCAAAATATTGACAATCGACATCAATCTGGGTCATCCATGCAAAATGAAAAGAGCAAGCCTAAAACCTACACAGGGAACTTGTTAATATCCCAAGGCAGCTGGGACCCTCACCGTCACCAAAAAAACCATTGTAACATATTACACCCATAATGATTAAAAATCCTGGCAGTGCCCGCCAATTTCCCCCTTGCTCAAAAAGCACATGGTGCAGGGCCTGTCTGAATTTGCCAATGAACTCCATATGATTCTGTGAGTGATTGGGAGAAGGTGCGTGTCAAATGAACAAAAAATTGAGCCTCGTTTGGCATTAACTCAACTCGTGTGTTTGAGAAGAGAAATGCCTGCCTATGACCCAAAGAACAAGCCGTCCCCATTGTCAATCATGGAAGTGGAAACATTAGGTTTTGGAGGTGTTTTCTTCGCTGCTTAGGGCTACATGGCATCAATGAGAAGAATGGATGACCATGTACCATAAAAATCCTATGACAACTTCCTTCCCCTCCCACCAACCATATTAAAAAAGGGTCGTGAATGGGTATCTTCCAGCAAGACAATAACCCAAAACTACAGTTAAGCAACAAATGATTGCTCAAAAGAAGCACATTAAGTCATGATGGCCGAGCCATCTTCAGGCCTTACATCCAATAACAACTTATGGAGTGAGTTGAACACCACATTACCAGCAACACCTCAAAATCTTAATGTTTAGCGATATCTCAAAGAGAGTGGACCAAATCTCCTGACATGTGCGCAAATCTCATCATCAACTACAAAAAGAAGACTACTCTGTGCTTGCTAACATGTTTGCCACCAAGGATTAAGTCTTTTTGCCATGGGATCAAGTACATATTTCCTCATCAAAATGCAAATTAATTTATACAGTGTGATTCTCTGGATTGTATTTTGGATATCCTATCTTTCAATGTTAAAATTAACCTACCCTTAAAATTATTAACTACTCTTGACTTTGTCAGTGGGCAAACTTAAGAAATCAGCTAGGGATCAAATACTTATTTCCTTCACTGTAAATCTAAATATTTAACAGTTTTTATGATGAAACAGTCAAGTTTATGTTTTTTTGTTTAATTTTAAATAATTTACATGTAGTCCTTACTGATTTATTTATATCTGTACTAATTTCTATTTCTTGCATAAATTGAAAAATTATCTGGCAAACCTTTTTTGAATGGCAACTTTGTTGAGGCACAAGAAAGTCATATGACTCCAACATATGAAGCTGTAAACATTCTATGTGTTGAAATAAGGTCCCTCCATATGACATCATACAATGGAGATAATTTGTCTAAAAGGGGTTGTCTACAATGTAATAAAATTAAAGAAACATCTCCTGGGCCTCAGTAAAATAAAAATAAAAACTTATACTCACCTTCCTCTGGTCCCAGTTTCCAGCGCCAAAACTCTGTGGTCTTCTGTATGAGTTCTGGGATGAGCTAAACTCCAACTTAAATGTTTGTCTAACCCAGAAAGAAGTGCTGCACCGTCTTAAGAAGATTAAAATAGACAAATCCCCAGGTCCTGATGGTATACACCAGCGTGTCCTAAGGGAGTTAAGTGATTTCATAGATAGGCCCCTATTCTTAATATTTATGGACTGTCTAATAATTGGGTATTCCCCCGAAGGATTGGCACATAGCAAATGTGGTGCCAATGTTCAAAAAGAGGTCAAAAAGTGATCCTGGAAACTATAGGCCGGTAAGCTTAACCTCTTTTGTGGGTAAAATGTTTGAAGGTTTTCTCAGAGATGCTATCCTGGAGTATCTCACTGAAAATAAATGTATAACGCCGTTCCAGCATGGGTTTATGAAGGATCGGTCCTGTCAGACTAATCTCATCAGCTTCATGAGGAAGTCAATTCTAGACCTGATCGGGGTGAGGCACTGGATGTCATATATCTAGATTTGTCTAAAGCATTTGATACGGTGCCACACAAAAGGTTGGTAAGTAATACGAGAATGCTTGCCCTGGGGGAAAATGTGTGTAAGTGGATAAGCAACTGGCTCAGAGATAGAAAACAAAGGGTGGTTATTAACAGTGCATACTCAGACTGAATCCCTGTTACTAGTGGGGTACCACAGGGCTCAGTATTGGGCCCTATCCTCTTTAACATCTCTGATTGCACAGTAGAATATCAATCTTTGTAGACGATACTTATCTCTGTAAAGTAATCAACACAATAGAGGATAATGTGTTATGACAAAGGGATCTGGATAAGTTGGAGGCCTGGGCAGAGAAATGGCAGATGAGGTTTAACACAGATAAATGAAAGGTTATGCACATGGGGAGGAAGAATACATTACATGATTACATGTAAAATGGAAAAACGCTGGGTAAAAGTGACTTGGAGAAGGACTTGGGAATCCCGGTGGACAGTAAACTTAATTGTAGCAGCCAGTGTCAGACAGCAGCTGCCAAGGAACATAGGATCATGGGGTGTATTAAAAGGGGCATAGATGCACATGATGAGAACATTATTCTCCCACTATACAAGTCACGGGTTTTAGACCACACATGGATGTTGTGTTACAGTTTTGGGCACCAGTGCACAGGAAAGACTTTTGTAGAGTTGAAAGTACAGAGGCGGGCAACAAAAATAATAAAGGACTGGGTGGGACTCTATACCCAGAAAGATTAGCAAGATTAGGGGTATTTATTTTAGAGAAAAGACAGCTTGGTAGGGGGGGGGGGGGCCCGACATAACAAATATGTTAAAATACATCACGGGTCAATGTAGAGATAGCTCCCAGGATTTATTTTATACCAGGACTGTATCTTAAAAAAGGGGGCACCTCTACGTCTTGAGGAACAAAAGTTTCTACATAAAATAGGAAAGAGGGGTCTTTACTGTTAGTTCAGTGAGACTGTAGAACTCTCTACCAGAGGAACTTGTCATGGTGAATTCAATAACAGAGTTCAAAAAGGGTTTGGATGCATTTCTGGAGTGTAATAATATAACAAGTTATAGAGTCTAGGATTCTGGAGAAGGGTCGTAGATCCAGGGATTTTTCCAATTGCCAGATTGGAGTCGAGAAGGAATTTTTTCCCTAAAATGAGGACATTTGGCTTCTACCTCAATGGGGTTTTTTGCCTTCCTCTGGATCAACACTTTAGCACAACAGGCTGAACTGGATGGACGTCTTGTCTATTTTTGGCCTTAAAAACTATGTAACTATGTAACTATATGAATGGGGATGTCAGTGTTGCAGCCGCTGTTTTGCTGCAGCAGTTACATGCTTCTACTTACATCACCATTTTGAGCTGTTCACTTCTGAACGGTGATGTAAATTAGTATCATATGTTTGCTGTAACCAATCATTTGGGTTTCAACAAATGACGTCCATTCAAAGAATGAAAAAGAAGAACCCTACAGAAAAAA
>JAODAL010041983.1:0-35306 GCA_025379985.1 Phyllomedusa bahiana
GGGGGCCTATGTGGGGCCCCCCGTACCCCGGGGGCCTGTGGGGCCCCCCGTTCCCGGGGGCCTAGTGGGGCCCCCCGTATCCCAGGGGCCTAGTGTGGGGCCCCCCGTATCCCAGGGGCCTAGTGTGGGGCCCCCCGTATCCCAGGGGCCTAGTGTGGGGCCCCCCCATATCCCAGGGGCCTAGTGTGGGGCCCCCCGTATCCCAGGGGCGTAGTGTTGGGCCCCCATATCCCAGGGCCCTAGTGTGGGGCCCCCATAACCCAGGGGCCTTGAGTGGGGCACCACAGGAGTGGAATTGGCCTGGCATAAAAAAAGGGCAGCACTTCAAGTGAATTCAACACTATAGTTTTAAAGTACTAGAATCAGTGTCCTTACTTGAGCATCACACAGCTTGTGCAAGAAGCAGTCGCCGTGTTTGGTGGGTGGCAAGGCGATGGAGTTGCTAGGGGGCGGTGTTGCTAGGGGGCGGGAGTAACAGGGGGGCCCATGCGCTTTAGCTGTAGGGGGCCCTGACATTTCCGATGGTGGCCCTATACAGGAGTATTGCCAATGCTGCACACATGGCATCTCCAGGCACAAAATGGTGAAAACAAGCACATTACCCAGTGCCTCAACAAGATGAAGGAGGATGTGATGTCAGGCAGCCCCCCTGCACTGTAGGGTGACCACAAAGCACCTTTGCAGAGGGAAGCTGGTACCATGCCACCTGAAATCACCTCTACTGGGGAACTTCCAGCCACCCGCTATATATCTCACAAGGGTCACAGAACAGAGACTGGCAGAGACTGGCACACCTGTGCATGGCAGGCAGCTCCTCGCTGGCAGCCTGGGATCAGGGTGTTCGGAATGACTCCAAATGATCGTGCTCTTCAGGGAAGTTCCACGTAGCAGGCGGCTCCGTAACTAACTCCATTTTCCCTGGGGTGTCCACGCTGCACCGCATGCTGGAGCCCGGCAGCAGCACCCCATCCTGGGTCAGCAGCAGCGGCAGGCGGCGGGGGATCTGGATGGAGCCGCGGAAGTCATGATCAGCAGCTGAGAGACAAAAAAATGGTGCCGGTGACAGCCCAGGGGAAAGAGCAAGTTCCGGGCTAACAAGTACGGAAGCACGAAGCGGCCAAACACGGCAGAGGAATGTGTAACTGTGTGAGCGTAGACTCTATGGTGACTAACGGGAACTACATGAGGAGTCAGGATCTGCAGGAGGATTCTGGGACTGTCATAGCAGCCAACATTCCCGATTACAGAGGGCCACTTCTGATTATTGTACAGCTGTGATGCCCTCATCCTTCTATAGCCACGTCCCCAACTATAGAGGGCCACTTCTGATTATTGTACAGCTGTGGTGCCCTCATCCTCCTATAGCCACATCCCCGACTATAGAGGGCCACTTCTGATTATTGGACAGCTGTGGTGCCCTCATCCTCCTATAGCCACATCCCCGACTATAGAGGGCCACTTCTGACTCTTGTACAGCTGTGGTGCCCTCATCCCTCTGTAGCCACATCCCCGACTATAGAGGGACACTTCTGATTATTGTACAGCTGTGGTGCCCTCATCCTCCTATAGCCACATCCCCCAAATATAAGGGCCACTTTAAATTTTTTAAAAAAGCGGGGGTCCCCTTACCCCTTGAAAGGCCCAAAATCCCCGACTTAGAGGGACCATTTTCTGTTTTAATTGTACAGCTGGGGTGCGTAATGTGAAAAAGTTTGTGTGTCTCTTTCGGGAAAAAGTTGGGAAAATTGCACTGTACAGCCCTTAGATAAAGTGTTGTTGGGAAATTTATGGGTTTAATGGGCTCTTTGGTTAATAGTGTAAACTGCTTTGTATAAAACTTAGAGTTTAAAAGTGAAAAAGGGAAATGTGAGATTACATGTAAGTGAAACAGTAATTTAAAGGGGGTTAATGTTTAAAGATTATTTGGCCCAATTTTGTCTGCCGGGCAACTGAGTGAAACCCCCCTCACCCCAATAGGGAGTTTGAGTTTGTGGGGGAAAACAAAAAGGGGGGGTTTAAAGTTTTTCAGCGGGGGGAAACCCTTTTAAATAGTTAAACCTGTGGGGAGTTCGGGCCCTGTTCTGCCTGGTCTGCTGGATTTCGGCAGAAGCAGAGAGAGAGAAGAAGCAGTAGCCCCAAAAAATCGTCCTGGCTGGGACTTGAGGCGGCAGTTTCCTTATGGGAAGGGAAAGGGGAAAGTCGAAAAAGAAAGACTTGACATAGTTATTGAGAATTTCCCACAGCAAAAAAAGCCGGTAGTCCTGGGGGCAAAAGCTTCCCTCCAGCGGGACTTTGGGTAAACTGGGTTTATAAAAAAAAAGGGCCCTTTTGTTGGGCGTAAAGGAGTGGGGCCCCCCCCCCTGGCTGTGGGGGTAACCCCCTTAAAGGGCCCGGGCAGGGTAGCGGGGGAGGTAGGCTAGGAGAGAGCTCCCTCGGGAACTCGGGGTTGCGTGCTATGAAGCTGCCCGGGACTTTTGGGTAAAAAGGGGCGGGATTTTGGGGGAAAATTTACCTTTGCTGGAGGAGGTTTAAAAAAGGAAAAAGCAACATTCGGGCCGGGTGAAAAGTTTTTGGGTGTCACCCTTTTTAACCGGGGGGTACACTCCATCACAGAAAGTCCCACAGCCCCCCCCCCCCCGAAATTTAAAAAAAGGGAAACCTTTTGGGGGGGAATTGCGCTTTTTCCTCCCTCATTTTTTAACATTTGCCCTAAACCCCTCTGTGGGCCACTTTCCCCAACTATAAGGGGCCACTTTCTGTTTAATTGTACAGTTGTGGCCCCCTCGCCCTCTTTTACCCCGGGTCCCCAACTATAGAGGGCCATTTTTTGTTATTGTACAGCGGGGGTGGGGGCCCTTCATCTCTCGTAGCCACATCCCCATAAAGAGGGCATTCTGATTATTGTAACCCGGGGGTGGTGCCCCATCCCCGTTTAGCCCTTTCCCCGAATAAGAGGGCCTTTTTTGGATTATTGTATAGCGTGGGGCCCTTTTCCCTCTGTAGCCACACCCCCGGGACTTAAAGGGGCCACTTCTAAATTATTGAATAGCTGTGGTGCCCTCTTTCCCCTCTGTAGCCAAACCCCTGACTATGGGAGGGCCACTTCTGATTATTGTATAGTGGGGGGCCCCCAATCCCTCTGTACCCCACATCCTGGGACTATGGGAGGGGCCACTTCTGTTTAAATTTTTACAGCTGTGATCCCTCACCCTTCCCTTTGGGGCCACACCCCCGGAACTAAAGGGGGCCATTAGTTTTTTTTTGTACAGGGGGGTGCCCCTTCTCTCTGTGGGCCAACCCCCCCCGATATAGAAGGCCACTTCGATTATTGTAAGCGGTGGTGGCCCTAACTCCCCTGTACCCCCACCCCCGCCCTTTAAGGGGGCCCACTTCTGATTTTTTTTTGGGGTACACAGGGGGGGGCCCCCTTCCTCCCTCTATAGCCACAGCCCCGACTTTTGGGGCCCCTTCTGAATTTTACAGTTGTGGTCCCCTCCTCCCTCTTTAGCCACCCCCCGGGACTTTAGAGGGCCACTTCTTTTATTGAAACCAGCTGTGGGGCCCCCCAACCCTCTTTTGCCACACCCCCCCGGCTAAGAGGCCCCCATTTCTGTTTTTTGAAACACTGTGATGCCCCTATCCTTCTATAGCCACGTCCCCGATAAGGTGAAACTTTTGATTATCGTCCCGGGGGTGGTCCCTTTAAATCCCCTTTTACCCACACCCTGACTTTTGGGGCCCCACTTTGATTATTGTACGGGTGTGGTGCCCTCAAACCTCTGTAGCCACATCCCCCCAATGGGAGTCCCCTTTCTGTTTTATTGTACGGGCTGTGGTCCCCTAACCCTCTGTACCCACACCCCCGGGCTATAGGGGGCCACTTTGATTTTTGTACAGCTGTGGTCCCCTTTCCCCCTCTATGCCACACCCCCCGACTATAGGGGGGCCACTTCTGATTATTGTTTAGCGGGGCGAGGGCCCTCACCCCCTCTTTTCCCCACATCCCCGAATAAGGGGGCCACTTCTGTTTTTGAAATAGGGGCGATCCCTCTTTCCCTCTGTAGCCACCTCCCTAAACTATAGAAGGCCACTTCTGATTTTTTGGTAAAATGGGGTCCCCTCGCCCCTCTGAAGCCCAAATCCCTGATATAGGGGGCCCAAATTTTTGATTATTGTACGTTGGGGGGTTTGCCCTAAATCCCTCAAAAAGCCACACCCCCCGACTAAAGGGGCCCAATTTGGATTATTGAAACCAGCTGTGGGCCCCATCCCTCTTTACCCCACCCCCGGGCCCAAATAGGGGCCCCTTCTGATTATTGTATAGCTGTGAGGGGCCCTAAACCCTCTGTAGCCACACCCCCGGCTATAAAAAGGGACATTCTGATTATTGAAACAGTGTGGGTGCCCTCACCCCCTTCTGCCCCCCAAAACCCCCGACTATAGAGGGACAATTCTGATTTTTCCTATGTTTGGGTGGTTTGCCCTAAACCCTCTTTTAGCCAAAAATCCCCTGACTTTTAGGGGGCCCACTTCGTTTATTGAAACCGCTGGGGGGGTTTCCCCAAACACCCCTCTGAAGCCACATTTTCCGATTATAGGGGGGCCACCTTCTGATTTTTGAAAAGTTTGGGGGGTTTGCCCTCACCCCTCAAAGGGGCCAGCCCCCCAACTATAGAGGGACACTTCTGAATTGTTTAGTGTGGTGCCCCCCATCTCTCTGTACCCCCAAAGCCCCAAATAGAGGGACACTTCTGTTAAATTGTACAGCGTGGTGCCCTTTCATCTCTCTGTGCCACGCCCCCACTAAAGGGGGACACTTCTGATTATTGAAACAGCTGGGTGGGGGCCCTCCTCCCTTAAGCCACATCCCAAACTTTAGAGGGGACACTTTGTTTTATTGTACACCCTGGGTGCCCTAATCTTTCTGGTAGCCACCTCCCTGAATTAGGGGCTACTTCTGTTTAGGGCAAAAGCTGTGATGCCCCCCCTCCCTCTGTACCAAAACCCCCCGACTTGAGGGGACACTTTTTGATTATTTGAAAGCTGGGTGGTCCCCTTTCCCCTCCCCTATACCCCCCGGCCCCCCGACTTTTGAGGGAAAACTACTGTTTAAATTGAAAAGCTGGGGGGCCCCCTAACCCCTCTGTGGGCCACAAAACCTAAATATGGGAGGGCCACTTCTGTAAATTTTTACAGCTGGGTGGTCCCCCAAAATTCCCCCCCTTGTATTTCAAATCTTCCGATTTATGAGGGCCATTTCTGATTTTTGGTAAGGGGTGGTCCCCTAAATCCCTCTGTAGCCACACCCTCCGATTTAAAAGGGGGCCCATTTCTGTTTTATTGAAACGGGCTGGGTGGTCCCCTATCCCTCGGGTAGGCCAAACCCCCGGGACTTAGGGGGGCCATTTCTGATTTTTGGGTAAAGTGGGTGGGCCCTCACCCCCTTGTAGCCACATCTCCACTAAAAAGGGGGGGCCCACTTCTGATTATTGTACACCCAAAAAGCCACTTTCCCCGGAAATATAGAGGGACATTTCTGATTATTGTCCCAGCGGGTGGTGCCCTCATCCCTTGTACCACATTCTTTTTTTGATTTTTGGGTAAGCTGGGGGTGCCCTTTCATCCCTTGTAGCTACACCCCCGACAAAAAGAGGGAATTTCCCTGATTATTTACAGTTTGTGGTGCTCTCACCCCCTCTGAAAGCCACATCTCCCGATTTTTGATTATTGTACAGCTGTGGTGCTCTCACCCCTTTCCCCTCCGAATCCCCCCCACCCACTGGGGGATTCCCCTTCTTTATAAAAAAGCTCATCAGTTTTTGGTTCTTCATTTTTCCCTCTTCAGCTTCCAAGAACCATAACTTTTTTATTTTCTATCTACATCGACATATGAGGGCTTGTTTTTGCAGGACAAGATGTACTTTCTAGGGGGTCATTGACCTCCCCAAAGAATGTACTGGGAAACTGCAAAAAAAAATCTAAGTGGGGTGAAATGTTAAAAAAAACACCTTATTTTTTTTCTTTAGAATTTTTTTTTTCCTTTTTTGTTCCCAAAAAATGAAAGTTATTTTAAAAGGGGGATTTCTCGCTACCAAAAAAAATATCCCCAGATTTTTTGGGGGCCCGTAAAGTTAAGCACTTTGGTTTAAATTTGGTTTTTCATTAACCCCAAGTCCTTTTGAAAAGTAGATATGAGTTTTTCCCCGTGCATCTTAAAAAGCTATTTCTGAGGGTGCCGTAGGACAACCCTCACCTTTTTCCCGTGAATTGGGGGGGACTGGGTTTTTAATTTAGCCCGTTGGGACACAAAACCCCCGGTTGGGAAAAGCCCCCCATATTTTTCCCCCCGTGCTGTGAATGGCCTTTCATTCGCCCGTTGGGGCTTTCCCCCTGGTTGGGCCCCCCCTTTTTTTAAAAACCCCCTTACCGGCCTTTGGGCGTACTCAATTTCGTCAAAGGGCGGGAAAAAGGGGGGTTTTTTTTCCTTAAAACATCAATAAATTTATTCAATTTTTTCCCTTTTTTAAAAAATTTCCATAGAAACCAGCAAACATCAGATATAGCAATAATTTAGAACGACCCCTTTCTTTCTATCTTTTAAAAGGAGGGCGTTAACCCTCGAAAGTAGGGGGACTTGCTACTGAGGGCAAAATGTCGGCAGCTACTTGCTAACAAAATCAAACCAGAGTGCTACAAATGGGTTTGGGGGTTTTCTGTGTTCTATTGGGGGAACTTTTTTAAAAAAGGAAAATTTAATAAAAGTATTGATGGGTTTTTAAAGGGAAATTTAAAGACTTCGTTTATTGAAATATAATTTCTTGAAGATTTTTTTAAAGAAAATTTTTCGTTGAAAAAATATGCTTGGTGTTTTATTTTTATTTTTTGGGTGTATACCGAGCAGGGGGGGCCCCGGGCCACTAATTTAACCCCCGCAATTTTTAAAAAAATAGTGCTTTTATACAAGTTTGTTGAATTCATTTTTTTTTGCTCCTAAAACACAGATTTAAAAATTTTCCCGAAGAAACCCTCGGCAAAATGAGTTTTAAGTGTGGTTTAAGAAAGGGAGATTTTTCCAAAACAATTGAATTTGGGCCCCGAGGGTTTTGGCAAAAAATTTTTTTGTCAAAATTTCCCTTGTAAAAAACTTAAGCCTCAGGGGAATTTCCCAGTTTCTTTTTAAATTTTTTTTTTCGATCTGAAAAAGCTGCCCAAAAAAACGTATACTACACGTACCCCAAAGTGTTCTGCGTTGGGTGATTTTTTGGGGCAGCAGAAAAACCAACCTATTGTTTTAAAAACGGGTGTCTGGGGCCTGCCCAAAAAAGAAACAATGTCAATGTCAATTCTTTGATCGGATCCGTTAAAGGCATCGTCTGAACTACGATACGTGTTTTACATTGAAATCAATGTAAATAACACTGAACATTGTTAGATATGTGTTTGAGTCCATTCTTGGGTCCGAAAAACATACCCAAACACATATCTAAAAAACACTGTGTGAACATCTCCTCACAGAATCTGCCTCAGTTCCCTGGGTCATTGGGTATGAGAGAGAATGAAAGGGGGAATAGAGAGATGTCCTGCTTTGTACACAAGCTTCCTTAGGCTTCCTACCACCTCTCTCTGCTCTAGCAGGCTGTAGCAGCAATGGTCAGGATGGTGATGTCACTCCTTGCTGTGTCTTATCGGCAGCACAGGGGTTGTTTATGTTCCTTACAGACAAACTTTAAAGGGATTTTCTCACCATGCTGTTTTACTGAGTCGCAAGCAGGTTTACACTCTTTCTTTTCTTTTTGTAAGTCTGTGGGTGGTTCTATAGCATTGATTAGCATATTTAGCTTCTCTGTAACTAGCTGAGACATTAGAAAGATGTCAGTGTAGGAGATGTAATCTGCAGTAAACAAAGCTACAAATTGTTAGTGTGTGCCCCCTTTAAGTGTGTTGATTATCCTGCTGCCCAGCCTCACTCTGGCTTTGGAGCAACCCTGATTGGCTACACTTTTGTCTAATCCATGGCTGAGGAGATCTATTTAAAACCCGTTCTTTCCTTTGTCCCTTACCTGTAATTCTACCTTTCCTGCCGCCTTTACCTGCTGTTTCCTCGTTTGACTTGCATTCTCTGGTTTTTTGGACTTTGGCTTGTTTTGGACCTTTCGGTTATCCTCTGCTCCTCGATTTGAAACTGCAATCCTTCCCGGCTTGTCTGACTCCTCTCCTTGTTTGATGTTTGTATTCTCATTCCGTTTGTCCTTTTTGTGCGTCCTCTGGTGTTTGGAGTTTTTCACCTCCTTGTCCGGTTACCTGGGTCCGTTGAATCCAAGACCATCCTGCATCGCGGTGGACATGGTAAAGACCAAAGGGTAGTCCTAGACTCTCTAATCACAAGGGAGTGCCTGACCTCAGACAGCGATTGTAGTGGACTTCTACTTACCCTCTGTTATGCCTGTGTGTCGTCCGTTTAGCCTCCTGGAAAATCGATGCTGGCAATTCTATCCTGGGAAGTTGCCCATTTAAAGGGGTTGTCTCACTAAAAGGATTGCTTTTTATGTTAAAGATCTTGCAAAAACAAGTCACTTTGCAATATATGTCCTACCTATTCCTAGATATCCCCTCTTGTATGAGCTGCATCAGCTCCTGTGGTCGCTATAGCTACAGACCTGTTTGATCTCTCCTGATAGGCTGACAGTTCTGGTCGCTATAGCTACAGACCTGGCTTCTACTGGAGCCTAGTAGAAGCCAGTAAACACGCCCCTGAATTCAAAGTGAAACCAAGAAAACAGGACTGTGGTAACATGAATCAATGTAGTGAGACAATCCCTTTAAGTGCACCGAGGAGTGAAAACATTTTCTTATCTGTAAACAATAGCATGTTTTGTTAGAGATAATGAGTCTGCTCTGAGAGTGAGCTCCGTCCATGGTCCTATCACTCTTTGCTTTCTGTTTAATCAGGAAGCAAAGATGTGGACATAACCAGAGAAACTTGTATGCACTAAGAAAAGATAAAATCTCTCTTATCTCATGACCAAGGTGAAATAAAAAGCAATGTATTTGGAAAAAGGTTAAATTACCTGTCCCTACATGTTAAAAGCTAATCTTTGTAGTGAGAAAACACCTTTTTAACCCATAGCTCTTTGTAGCCTTGTGCAATGCTTTTTACAAACCTCCAGCAGGCTCAGCTTGGAACAGCAGAGTTTATAAGCCAATCACTGCTGTAGAACCACCCACGGCCTAACCAGGAACCATGATCCTGAAGCGGACTATGAAGAGCGGGCTCTGTGATACAGCATGGTGAGAACACCCCTTTAAGCTTTACATAAAACCTCCCAGATGCACGCCAACATGCAACTTTCCTTTTAATATGTAGTGCCCATGGTAAGTAACTAGGCTTTGAAAGCAGCTGTATATCTGATATATATGTAGGTACATAATATAGAAAGAATCCGTTGTGAGCGCTGATGAGGTATACTGTGCCTCCTGCCATAGAGAAAGCTTAATTACGCTTTATTACATAGTAAATCCCTGTCTAATAATGTATCATCCTACTAATATAAAACTGATGGATATGTGACAAGGAGAACCACAGAGCGTCACTAGCAATCAGAATCAGACAACACTGAGATACAGTCTCTTGACACACACGTCGCAAACCTTCTCCGCTCGAATCACTACGGCTGCCCTGTACTCATTTATTCCTAACGTGGTTCTCGTACCAGACTCAGAAGCCGCAGCTGCGGCCATGGAGAGGAGTGAGACAGATGGCGAGCTCAAGACATTCGCCAAACTCCTGTGAATATCGATTGAGTTGAGAGCACGAGTCGAGAACATGTGTGGCTTCTGAGGCCTCGCTGACCCTGCTCCAACTCAACAGCATTATATTTTACAGTTCACCAAAAAAAATCAATATTTCAGCAATGAAGTGTCCTGGAAGCTGCTCCTGTAAAACAATATTTTTCTTGTCTCTTGATTTTTATATAGATAAGAATAATTTATTTAAAAAAAATGAGACAGTAAAGTGTTGTTAAGGAGCAACTACAAGAGTTCAGGGCAGATAGGTCCCAAATTGTTTGATCGGGTATTTCCTATCCTGGGATTGTCCAGGATTAGAAGAAAATGTTTTTATGAAAACAGCGCCACACCTGTCCACAGGTTATGTGTTGTATTGGAGTTTAGCTACAATATAAACTGTGGTGTGGTGCTGTTTCTGAAAGAAAGCAGAAATGTTTTCCTAACACTTGACAGTCCCTTTCATGTTTATGCATACAGACTTGTGAAGCTATTGCACATATATTTCAACAGCCATCACCTGGGGTAGTTCATTAGATACAAATGTATATAGCTACCAAGAGCGACTCATTAAAGGACTTGTCTCACTACAAGGATTGCTTTTTATGTAAAAGATCTTGCAAAAAGTCACTTTGCAATATGTGTCCATTACCAGTATCTTACCTGTTCCTAGATATTGTCACGGTCGAAGGTGGTGGATCCTCTGGACCACCGCAAGCGATGGCGTAAGCCATGCCAGGGAGCGGAATCTAAGTAGGTCCCGGTGTTCACCAGAGCCCGCCGCAAAGCGCGTTGGACTTACTGCAGCGGGAGTCTACCAGGTCGCTACCCCTGACGTGATTTGCTTGCGGAGGCAGCCGAGTTGTAGCGTGGTGCAGAATCAGAAGGCAGGCTCATAGTCGGGGACAGGCTGAAGGTCAGGACAGGCGGCTGAGGTTCGAGGTCGTGGACAGGCAGAAGTTCAGGGCAGGCGGCAAGATTCGTGGTCGAGGACAGACAGAAGGCACGGTACACAGGGAATCAGAACAATGATCAGGTACGCTTTCTCAGTAGGCTAAGGGCACTAAAGATCCGGTAGGGATACCAGGAAGAGGCCGGCTTAAATAGGAGCAGCGTCTGGTAATGGCCAATTACGATGCACTGTCCCTTTAAATTTCACACTGCCGGCGCGCGTGCACCCTAGGGAGCGGGGCGGTGCGCGCTGCGGGACAGAGACGGACGGAGCAGGAGCGGGGCTGGGTAAGTGGACTTGGGCACCGACAGGGGGGGCGAGTGGACCCCCGACCCGACGTGCGGGACGGGGCGCCGCTCGGCATCGGGGCACGGATGCGCCCGCAACCCGGGACGAGGGTCGCAGGGGCCTCCGTGACAGATATCCCCTCTTGCATGGGCTGCATCAGCTCCTCAGGTCACTATAGCTACAGACCTGTTTGATCTCTCCTGATAGGTTGTTAGTGCAGGTCGCTATAGCTACAGACCTGGAGTCCTCAGCAGCTCATCACTGCAGGCCAATAGTTACCAGGTGTAACGACACAGGTAGTGGATTCTCTGGGCCGCCGCAAGCGGTGTTAGCGGCCACGCCAGGGAGTGGGGTCTAAGTAGGTCCCGGTTTTCACCAGAGCCCACCGCAAGGCAGGATGGATTTGCTGCGGCGGGAGTCTACCAGGTTGCTACCCCTGACGCAACCGGTTTTGCAGCGGTAGCCGAGGCGCAGTGTGGTACCGAAATGTAAGGCGAACTCGAAGTCAAGGACAGTCCAACAGGTCAGAGCAGGCGGCGTAGATTCGTGGTCAAGGGACATAGCAAACGGTCAGAAGCAAGGGCAAGACAGAACACTACTGGAACGCTTTCTCGACAGGGCACTGAAGATCCGGCGGGGGCCTGCCGGAAACTCCACCCATATATAGAACCAACGGCTGGGCATCAGCCAATTATTGGCGCACTGGCCCTTTAAATTTGAGAGAGCCGGCGTGCGCGCGCCCTAAGGAGCGGGGACGCGCCCACCGGCCGGCACAGGTAGCAGGAGCGCGGTCTGGTGAGTATGCCTGCGAGATGGAGCGAGTGCAACCCGTCCCCGAGACCGGGGGAATGGCAGGTTCCCGACTGCACACATCGCCCGCGAGCCGGGCCGCGGGGCCACCCGTAACAGTACCACCCCCTAGGCCTCCCCCTCCTTCTGAGAAATCTCCGCAACAGATCACGGGCAAAAATGTTCTCCTCTGGCTCCCAAGATCTCTCCTCTGGGCCAAAACCCTCCCAGTAAATGACGAAATGTTGTTTCCCTCGAATGGACTTCATGGCCAGGATTTCCTTTACCACAAACACATTGGAAGCCTCTGTTTCAGGAGCCGGGGAGGCAACTTTCCGGGAGAAGCGGTTCAACACTACGGTTTCAGCAGGGACACATGGAAGGCACTTGGGATCCTCATGGTGGGAGGGAGTCGGGGCTTATAGGCCACGGATTAATACGCTTCAAGACCTCGAACGGCCCCAAGAATCACGGACCCAGTTTGTAACTGGGTAACTTGAGCCGGACGTATTTGGCCGACAGCCACCCCTTGTCTCCTGGAGCGAAAGTTGGGGCGGGTCTCCTCCTTTTGTCTGCCTGGACCTTCATGCGCGCGGCTGCACGCTGTAGGGACTCACGAGTCTGCTCCCAAACGGCTGACATGTCCTGTACCACAGCATCTGCCGCGGGGACCTCGGAGGAAGAGGACACAGAGAGGGGTTGGCGGGGGTGCCATCCATAGACCACATAGAAGGGTGACGCGCCAGAAGACTCCAAGTCCAGGGAGTTGTACGAGAACTCAGCCCAGGGTTGTAAATAGGACCAATCATCCTGACGGGCCGAGACAAAATGGCGTAAATAACTGCACAGGACATGATTGACCCTCTCCACTAGACCAATAGATTGGGGATGGTATGCCGAGGAGAAGTCTAACTTCACCTATAAACGGGAGCAGAGTGCTCGCCAGAACCTAGACACGAACTGGACCCCTCGGTCCGAGACGATGTGTCGTGGCAGACCGTGTAAACGGAAAATGTGCATGAAAAAAAGAGCAGCGAGACGAAGAGCAGATGGTAAACCTGGCAATGGGACAAAGTGCGACATCTTGGAAAAGCGGTCCGTGACTACCCAAATCACAGTATTATCAGGGTGGAAGGTCAGTGATAAAGTCCATCGCAATATGAGTCCCTGGCGCACTAGGAATCGGTAAGGGTTGTAGTAAGCCAGCCGGACTGTGTCACGGCATCTTGTTATGGGCGTAGGTGGTACATGCTTCCACAAACTCCCTAGTATCCTTGGCAAGGTCTGGCCACCAGTAGAAGCGTGAAATCAACTGATATGACCTCTGGGCACCAGGATGCCCAGCCACCAGAGAGCAATGCCCCCATCTTAGGACTCTTCTCCACAAAGCCGGTTGCACATAGGTTTTGCCTGGAGGAACCCGTTGGAGCTGAACCGGAGCCGCATGGACCAGACGATCCAGAGGTATGATGAGCTGAGGGACGGGTTCCTCTCCTAAGACATCCGAAGCACGGGGGAGAGTGTTGGCCTTAACGTTCTTCTCTGCTGTTTTTAAGTGTATACGGATTTCGAAACGAGAGAAGAAAAGGGACCAACGAGCTTGGCGAGTGTTTAGGCGCTGAGCAGACTGAAGGTACTGGAGGTTCTTGTGATCCGTGTACACAACAAAGGGATAACGGGCTCCCTCCAGGAGATGTCGCCACTCCTTTAGGGCCATCTTGATGGCAACCAACTCTCGATCTCCAATGGCATAGTTCTTCTAGGCCGGTGAGAATGTCTTGGAAAAAAAAAACACACGTACGGGTCTTCCCTTTAGGTCCTTTCTGAGTGAGAACTGCACCTGCACCCACGGAAGAGGCATCCACCTCTATTTAAAACGGTTTCTCCGGATCAGGGCGCGACAAGACGGAAGCAGAGGCGAAGGTGGCCTTTAACTCGGTGAATGCTTTTTCAGCTGCTGGTGGCCAACTTCTCGGATTAGCCTTTTTCTTAGTAAGGGCCACGATCGGAGCCACCAACGTAGAGAAGTGAGGAATGAACTGCCGATAATAATTGGCAATTCCCAAAAAGCGTTGTATGGCCCGAAGGCCGACTGGATGTGGCCACTGCAGGACCACCGTCAATTTAGCTGGATCCAATTGCAGACCTCCGTCGGAGACAATATACCCGAGGAATGGTAGGCAGATCCGATGGAACAAACACTTCTCCAGTTTCACATACAAACGGTTACTGCGCAAACGTTGAAGAACCTGGCACACCTGAATCCGATGGGTTCGAAGATCCGGAGAAAATATCAGGATGTCATCCAGGTATAAAGTAGATCCCTGAAGACATCATTAACAAACTCCTGAAAGACCTCAGGAGCGTTGCACAGGCTGAAGGGCATCACCAGGTATTCGAAATGTCCATCTCAGGTGTTGAAAGCTCTCTTCCACTCATCACCCTCGCGTATTCTGATGAGGTTGTAAGCCCCCCGTAAGTCCAGCTTGGAGAACACCTTGGCCCCTGAGAGCCGGTCAAAGAGTTCTGAGATTAACGGCAAAGGATAACAATTCTTCACGATAATCTTGTTAAGGCCCCGGCAGTCGATGCAGGGGCGGAGAGAACCATCCTTCTTTTGCACGAAGAAAAAAATGGCTCCGGCAGGTGAGGAGGACTTACGGATAAAGCCCTTCTGCAAATTCTCCTGGATAAAAAAGCCGACATGGCCTTGGTCTCGGGTATCGACAGCGTGTGGACCCTGCCCCGTGGAGGACTAGTGCCCGGCAGAAGATCGATAGGGCAGTCGTAGGGGTGATGAGGCGGAAGGGACTCGGCCTGCTTCTCCGAGAACACATCCGCAAAATCCTGGTATTCTGTGGGCAGACCTGGCAGACACCTGGTGGACGGTTGTGCAGCAGTGGGGCACAGTGGGCGAGGAGCCACCAGACAGAGATCTCGGCAGTCAGGACCCCAACTCACGACTTCGTCTGTCTTCCAGTTGAGCGTAGGGGCATGGCGTTGCAGCCACGGGAGCCCCAACAGGATCGCCGTGGAAGATCGAGGCAGCATGTAGAACGGGATCTTCTCCTGGTGCAAGACCCCCACGTGGAGGGACACTGGCTTGGTCTTGTACCAAATGATGTCGTTAAGGAGCTCCCCACTGACCGAGGATATCACCAAAGGCTTCTCCAGGCTGACCACCGGAAGACGATACCGGGACACCAGGGCGGCATGGATGAAATTCCTGGCGAAACCGGAGTCCAGAAAAGCAGGAACCTGGAATACGAGTCCAGAGTCAGTCTTGACTTCCACTGGCATAGAAAGATGTGTAGAGGAAGAACTCACAACCTAGGGATGCCTCTCCGACATGGCCTAGGTGCGGGCGTTTCTCGGACGCTGGGGACGAAGCGGACAGCCACTACGAAAATGATCCGGGCTGGCGCAGTACAGGCACAGCTTTTCAGCCCGATGGCGGGACAACTCCTGCTCCGATTGTGGGCCCGATCCACTTTCATAGGCTCTTCCCCAGACGATATCGGAAGCGGCAACAGAGGCCTCTGGAAGAGCGGCGCCAGACGCGACAGGCAGCGGGACCACGCTAGGTCACATTCCTGACGAAGCTCTTCTTGCCTCTCGGTGAAGCGTACGTCTATGCGGGTGGCCAGGTGAATCAATTAGCTCAAGTTAGACGGGAGATCTCGAGCCGCTAGAGCATCCTTAAAATGCTGGAAAGGCCATTCTTAAAAGTGGTGCACAGGGTGGCATCATTCTAGGACAGTTCAGATGCCAGGGTACGAAATTGAACAGCATAGTCCCCGACTGAGGAATCACCTTGGCGCAGATTAAGGAGCGCCGTTTCCGCAGAAGATGCTTGTGCCGGCTCCTCAAAGACACAGCGGAATTCAGAGAGGAAGACCTGCAGGTCCGCAGTCACCGGGTCGCTCCTGTCCCAAAGAGGTGTAGCCTAAGCCAAGTCCTTCCCAGACTGTAAATTGACCACGAAGGCCACCTTCGAACGCTCAGCGGGAAACTGGTCCGCCATCAACTCAATGTGCATGGAGCACTGGGTAATGAAACCCCGGCACAGCTTAGGGTCCCCCTCAAACTTGGATGGTAGTGGCAGTCGGAGCTTGGGACCCACAGTTGCTGGAGAAACCGATGGCGGTGGCGTTGCCACGGGTGGAGATGGCGGCTTTTGTTGGTTAGTCAGGAGCTGCTGCAACATGGCCGTCAGTTGGTTCAGTTGCTGGGCCTGTTGCGCAATCTGTTGCGACTGCCGGGCCACGACAGCCGCGAGATCCGCATCACTGGGCAGAGGGATCTCGGCGGAGTCCATGGCCGGATCTTGCTGTAACGACACAGGTAGTGGATCCTCTGGGCCGCCGCAAGCGGTGGTAGCGGCCGCGCCAGGGAGCAGGGTCTAAGAAGGTCCCGGTTTTCACCAGAGCCTGCCACAAGGCAGGATGGACTTGCTGTGGCGGGAGTCTACCAGGTCGCTACCCCTGATGCAACCGACTTGCGGCAGTAGCCGAGGTGCAGTGTGGTACCGAACCGTAAGGCGAACTCGAAGTCAAGGACAGTCCAACAGGTCAGGGCAGGCGGTGTAGATTTGTGGTCAAGGGATGTAGCAAACGGTCAGAAGCACGGGCAAGACAGAACACTAACTCCACCCATATCTAGGACCAGCGGCTGGGCATCAGCCAATTATTGGAGCGCTGGCCCTTTAAATGTGAGAGAGACGGCGCGCGCGCACCCTAAGGAGCGGGGACGCGCGCACCAGCCGGCACAGGAAGCAGGAGCACGGTCTGGTGAGTATGCCTGTGAGATGGAGCAAGTGCACCCGCGGCCCAACTCGCGGACCACGGCGCAACCCGTCCCCGAGATCGGGAGAACCGCAGGGTCCCGAGTTCACTCACCGCCCACGGGCCGGGCTGCGGGCCACCCGTAACACCAGGAAGGCCAGGAAACCGCCCCAGAATTCAAAAATGAAACAAAGAAAACAGGACTGAGGTAAGATGAACTGATGTAGTGAGACAACCCGTTTGGTGATGTCACACAAAAAACACTTAAAAAACGCACCCAAAACACTTCATGAGAAAGCACCCTAAAAATGTATTTCCGTCTCCCAACTTCAAGGTTAGGGACAGTAATGACCCTGTAATACAGAACGGAGAGGTGGCTGCACATACGGGGCGCTGTCCATTCTATTCTTTTGGAAATTTGAGTGCAGCCAAGTGAGTGTGCTCAGTCACACTTAGAACATATAAAAACACAATGAAGAGTGTTGCGCATGCGCAGACACTTCTCTGCACAGTATAGAGAAGTTAGGAGACCTGTTCTTAAAGGGGTTTTCTCATCGTGCTGTTTCACAGTCAGACTCACATTGCCCGGTCTGGCTGTGGATGGTTCTATAGCAGTGATTAGCATACTTAGCTCCTCTATGATTAGCTAAGTGTTACAGTGACATAATTGCAGGATATTTAATCTGTAGGAAACAAAGCTACAGAGCTCCACAAAGTGAAAACAAGTGCTTAGCGAAAATTAACAATCTAATCTTGTTAGAGAAAAAGACTCTGCTCCATCTTACCATCGTGATGTCACTCCCTGCTGTCTGTTTAATCAGAAAGAGAGATATGAATGGCAACCTAGAGACACTTGTGTGCACTCAGAGCATATAAAATCTCTCTTATCTCCTGACCAGAGCAATATAAAAAGAGCAATGTATTTAGTAAAAGTCTTCATTTACCTTTCTCAACATGTTGAAAGCTAATAGTGAGAAAACCTCTTTAAGATAGGCGTGGGTCCCAGAGGTGGGACCAGCACTTAACAGAAATTTAAGGCATATTCTATCAATATACCATACATTTTTGAGATAGTTATACACCATGAAATACAGATTTATAGAGCCACTACTAGTTCATCACTTACAACTTTATACAGCTACCAGTAGTACAGCTCAGTGCATAGAGAATTATACAGCTGCAACTAGGAGGAGCTCAATGCACACATATTTATACAGTCATTAAAGGGGTTTTGCCACAATCTCATTTCATACCTCCTGTATCCAGCCCTTCGTCTCTGTGTACTCAGAAGGGGGTGTGTGTGATTTTTTTGAATTGCATATCATGTGACCCAGCAGGATGACATCACCATGCCTTACCTCTCTGTAGTCAAAGAAAGATCTGTTTATGTAAAGCATTGTGAGTAGCTGAGAGGTAAAGTTTTTGCCTCCAGGCACAAGGGTCCTAGGTTCAAATCCCTGCAGGAACCAAAACCGTGTTTTTTTTCTCTTTATCAATGCACAGACCTCATTGAGGTTTCTTTTTTATTTATTTGCACTGTTTGACTAATTACTAAGGAGTACAGAGGACGGGAGTAGAGTGACAGCACCTGGGGTTTGAACACTGAGTAGCTGCCTGAGAGGAGAAGTGATGTATGAGCATGTCTGACCAGGACTGAGGAGCTCTCAGCCCTGGTTGTATCCCCTGGTGGAGAATTTTTAATAATAATGAATGGTGAAAATGTTTGTTATTGCATTTGCAAGCTTCACACGTCAATTTTACCTTGTGGACAAAACCCTTTTAATAAGGAGAATTGATTGCATAGAGACATTTGCAGCCACCACAAGGCAGAGTTCATTCCATACAGCAATGGAATTACAGTGGGTACTGACTGAACCCCCCATTTATATTTCTCACAGATCTTGAGTCTGTGACAATTACTCACCCTCTTGTTTTCTAAGTGGTTTCTGCTTCTCCACCTGACAGTCATCATGTGGAGGTTTTCTCCCTTCAAAATATTTTTCTGTTTTATTTTGGCATTTGCCTTTATGAGATCCCAGAACAAGAATGGAGGTAACATGTATCACTTTTCTATAATCTGTTAGTGGGCTGTATCCACAGACTGTCAGTCAGCTGCTAGGCTGAAGGTGACTTCCTCGTTGCGAAAGCTTATGACAAACTCATAGACTATGTTTACATAGTAATGTGAAAATGCTGTCCAAAACCCGACGTCATTTTCACATCGCTGGACCGTGCTGCACCACTATTTTTTGCACAAAAAAGGCGGTCGCATTTCGGATTCCCGGCAGCCCAGTACATTGGGGCTACAGGAATCCCACGGCTCTCTGGCAGAATATACATGTTCTATATTCCACTGGATGGTTTTAAGTTTAGGAAAAAATCCGTGCTGTGTAGACTACAGAATGGATTTTCTATTGAGGGCAACACAGCGCTGGGTACGATTGGATTTTCAGCGGATTCATAATACTGAATCCGCTGAAAAACTGACAGAAATCTAGTGCTGTGTAGACATTGGCATATGTGGGAATTTACTAAGCCATTTATGCCATTTCTGTGGCATCTAAAAGTTGAAAATTTTGCATATTTAAGACTTTTTGCTATTTTGCATTTCTTATGCTACTTTATAAAAGTAACCAAAAAGTAAATGTAGTTGAATAGTGTGTGCATTGCCCTAAACAGGCCAACAGATTTACTATAATTTATACTAGAATTCGGCACAAATTATAACTCAAATCCGCATCTGCTAATAGAAGACAAACATATTTTATCTGGCACACCAACAACCAACATTTGTTAGATGTTATTTCATCATACTTTAAATTAAAGGGGTTGTCTCACTGCAAGGACTGCTTTTTATGTTAAAGATCTTGCAAAAACAAGTCACTTTGCAATATGTGTCCATTAACAGTGTTCTACTTATTCCTAGATATCCCCTCTTGTATGGGCTGCATCAGCTCCTCAGGTCGCTATAGCTGCAGACCTGTTTGATCTCTCATGATAGGCTGCCAGTGCTGGTTGCAATAGCTACAGACCTGGCTTCTACTGCAGCCTAGTAGAAGCCAGCAAACACGCCCCTAAATTCATAGTAAAACCAAGAAAACAGGACTGAGGTAAGATGAATCCATGTAGTGAGACAACCCCTTTAAGACTGTGTATTTAAGTAAACTCTCTCCATAGTGTCCCGCTTTGGTGTGCCTATAGAGCAGGCCCGCACAACATATGGTCGAAGGGCCGCATGCGACCAGAGGTGTAACTTCAAGCCCCCCACCTACTATGTATAATACTGGGACTTTCATATGTGATAGATGAGCCTTTGGGATCCTGGGCCTGGTAGCGGCTGCTACCTCTAAACCCCCTATAGCTACGCTACTGCATGTAGCTTGTCAACACATCTCTGGTGGCCAGGGGTGTCGCCAGGCAGATTAATTCGGGGCACGAGCCCCGAATGAATCTGCCTGTGCCCCGAATCTCGGCGGCTCCAGGCCGCTGCCGTGGGCCTGGAGCACTCCTTAGTGCAGGCGGCGCCTGCCGATCTCTCTGACTGCGCGGCCATTTCACAGCGGCCGCGCAGTCAGAGTCGGGGAGGAGGCAGGACAGCGCTTGTTAAGTGCTGTACATACACGTCGGCGTCGCAGGGGGCGAGACGCATCGCTTTCATCACCCCCTGCGACGCTGGATCCTCTAAGCCGGCAGCTCTGCGAGACATCACTCTGCTTACACCGTTCTCAAGCTGCAGGACCTGGATGAGCGGACCAGGCTGAGGTGAGTAGGTTTTTTATTTTATTTTTATTAGGTAAGGGGGGCATATCACTGGCTACAGGGGGCATAGTATGTGGCTACAGGGGCATATGTGGCTAAGGGGGCATATCACTGGCTACAGGGGGCATAGTATGTGGCTACAGGGGGCATATTACTGGCTACAGAGGGCATATGTGGCTAAGGGGGCATATCACTGGCTACAGGGGGGCATAGTATGTGGCTACAGGGGGCATATGTGGCTAAGGGAGCATATCACTGGCTACAGGGGGCATATCACTGGCTACAGGGGGCATATAACTGGCTTCAGGGGGCATATCACTGGCTACAGAGGGGCATATCACTGGCTACAGAGGGAGCATATCACTGGCTACAGGGGAGCATATCACTGGCTACAGGGCGGCATATGACTGGCTACAGAGGGGCATATCACTGGCTACATGGGGAATATCACTGGCTACAGGGGGGCATATCACTGGCTACAGGGGGCATATGTGGCTAAGGGGTCTATCAAATGCGACAGAGGGGCATATCACTGGCTACAGGGGGCATATGTGGCAAAGGGGGCATATTACTGGCTACAGGGGCATATGTGGCTAAGGGAGCATATTACTGGCTACAGGGGGGCATATGTGGGTAAGGGGGCATATTACTGGCTACAGGGGGCATATGTGGCTAAGGGGTATATCACTGGCTACAGAGGGGCATATCACTGGCTACAGGGGGCATATCACTGGCTACAGGGGGCATATTACTGGCTTCAGGGGGCATATCACTGGCTACAGAGGGGCATATCACTGGCTACAGGGGGGCATATACTGCTACAGATGGCATATCATGGTACGAGGGCATATCACTTGCTTCCGAGGGGCATATCACTGTCTACCGGGGTCATATCACTGGCTACAGGGGGCATATCACTGGCTACAGGGGGCATATCACTGGCTACAGGGGGGCATATCACTGGCTACAGGGGGCATATCACTGGCTAAGGTAGCATATCACTGGCTACAGGGGGCATATCACTGGCTAAGGTAGCATATCACTGGCTACAGGGGGCATATCACTGGCTACAGGGGGCATATTACTGGCTTCAGGGGGCATATCACTGGCTACAGAGGGGCATATCACTGGCTACAGGGGGGCATAGCACTGGCTTCAGAGGGGCATATCACTGGCTACAGGGGGGCATATCACTGGCTACAGGGGGCATATGTGGCTAAGGGGGCATATCACTGGCTACAGGGGCATATGTGGCTAAGGGGGCATATCACTGGCTACAGGGGGCATATGTGGCTAAGGGGGCATATTACTGGCTACAGAGGGGCATATGTGGCTAAGGGGGCATATCACTGGCTACAGGGGGGCATAGTATGTGGCTACAGGGGGCATTTGTGGCTAGGGGGGCACATCACTGGCTACAGAGGGGCATATTACTGGCTACAGAGAGGCATATCACTGGCTACAGGGGGCATATCACTGGCTACAGAGGGCATATCACTGGCTACAGAGGGCATATCACTGGCTACAGGGGGCATATCACTGGCTACAGAGGGCATATCACTGGCTACAGGGGGGCATATCACTGGCTACAGAGGGGCATATCACTGGCTACAGGGGGCATATCACTGGCTACAGGGGGCATATCACTGACTACAGGGGGCTTATCACTGGCTACAGAGGGGCATATTATTGGCTACAGGGGGCATATTATGTAGCTATGGGGGCATATTACTGGCTAAGGGGGGCAGTAACCTGGCTACAGGGGGCTAATAACCTGACTACAAGGAGCATATAACTGGCTACAGGAGGCATATTAGTGCTTAAAGGGGGCAGTAACCCAGCTACAGAGGGCAGTAACCTGGCTAGAAGGGTTAATAACCTGGCTAGAGGGGGCAGCAACCTGGCTAGAGGGGGCTACTACCTGGCTATAGGGGGCAAATATTTACCTACATGGGGGTAATTTTTACCATTTGGGGCACTATAGATGGGGATTTTGTATAGAGATATGAAATTGTAGAGAAATGCTGATAAAATGAGGAGTCTAAGATGTTTGTTTTGTAAATTTTTCAGTGAAGAGTTGTGGACGGTAGAAGTCATCAGGGCGTCTGGGGCAGATGGAGAAGAAGAGAAAGAGAACAACTCTTCAGAGACGTCTCTGTAAATCACTAAATTTAACTGCAGTGATTATATTTATACTGAGCCTACATACAAAGGTTTTTCTCTGTAAAAATATATCAGCAGTTCACAATGAGGCGCAAAAAATTCCGTGTGAACCCAGCCCTACTCAGAAAAAGTCCAAGCCCCGGATGTTTTGGGACCCTAGCAACGCCCCTGCTGGTGGCCCACAATGTGGAATAGTCTATATAAACCCCACTCCAAAATGGGAGTGGGGTTTATATAGACTATGGTACTCTTCATCCCCCACATCCTGCAATAGAGGATGGTAAAGTTAAATAGAAATACCAGACCCCATCGGCTATGACGCTTAGGCCGTGTTCACTCGGCTTATTCCAGACGGAATTGCTAGCCGGATTGCGCTCGCAATTCCGGCGTGAATAAGGGGCGGGTGCAGGGGCGGGGCGGGGCGCGGCCCGCCGGCCCCATAGACAATGTATTATCTATGGCGCGTCCGCGCCGTAAATAATGTGCATGTCACTTTCTCCCCGCCCGGCGGATTCGCCGAGCTGGTGGGAGTGACGGAATCCACTGTTCTCTATGAGAGCAGTGGATTACCGTAATTACTGCGACAGATTGGCGCCGTACTGCAGCGCAAATCCGGCGCGCAGTACGGCGCCAATCCGCGCCGAAATAAGCCGTGTGAACACGGCCTTACTGCACCAGCCATCTACCCCACCTGGTTTTCCACAAAGATATGGAAGGCATTGGAATAGGTAACTGTTTACTGCTGATTAGTGTGTACCAGCACTTGCACAGGATAAAAGGGTACAAGAACTGCAGCGCCTCAGAAATGGCCCTAACCTCTTTCCTGCATACTGGAGATTTCCGATGTCAGTAGGTCTCCTTTCATTTAATTGGCACTGCTGAAAAAAGCCTTTTATAGCAGCTCTAGCCAGCGTTGATTCATATTTGGGTGCATTAATGAGTATTGCAACCTCTTAGTTCTGAGGGAGAGGATGGGTCTTCCCCCCATTATTTAAAGTGAACCTGACAGTTGGTTTATGCTCCCCTATCTGAGAGAAGGATATGACAGGGAGAGAAGTTGAGCTCTGTGATGTGTAGGATTGTATCATTTGGAGCAGAATTTCTGAGTAAAAAGCAAAGAAAGTATTGACCGGCCTCTTTAAGAGACAGTGAAAGTGAGAGTGATACATCCCCTTTAATGTCACAACAGGTGCCTTCCTCATTGCTAGGAATAAGAATACTAATACGAAACGCATCAGTAGTTTGAAGCCTTCACTGTCATTTTTACTGGATATATTTTTTTTCATAAATACATTTTGCTGCTTTTTATCCTCCATTTATTGGTGGCAAGAGCTGGTTCACCGTTTCGTTTTTGTAACTCATCGTTCCGACACATGGTAACCCAGCTTGTTTGAAGCTCCATATACTGAGGAACACATTACATTTTGTTTTGAGTACTTAGTCCAAATTAGAGCTATAACAGAATATTTAGCGCCTCTTTTGAGTGAATTTTTCATAATGAGCCTATATATCATGAATCCCAGCTTCTCTCTGTCATCTCTATCATATCCTGCTTTCACATAAGAAGATTACTTTACATAGAATAACCTTATAAATGTATAAGGCCATGTACTTGAAGCTGCTAAAAGGGGGGGAGCTGTGACAACTAGTGATGAGTAGTGATGAGCGATTGCGTCAACTAACGTCATCGGATCGATAGTCGATATCGTCAATTATCATGCTGATATCCGATAGTCGACAATAGATTATCGCCGATGACCATTAAAGTCTATGGGAGAGCAACAACACCTTCATTCTTACACCCAAACAAGGCTGGAGAAGCTGGAATTAACATCCACAACAGCAAACTGGATACGTGCTACATCTTAGGCAACACAATTAGGCAACAAGAGTCACAGAAAAAAACTCACAGACCATTCACTATCCCTGTCTTGTACAACATCATGACCCTTAAACCTGCATGACCAACAAATTAAAAAGTACCAGAAGGCAGTAGGATTTGAACCATCATGTTACTTGAACTGGACATTGAATATCCCTGTCCTGGACCGCAGCATGACCCTTAAACCTGTCTGACCCCCAGATTAAAAAGTGCCAGAAAAAGGAGTCTTTCAACCACCATTTTAGTTGAACTGGACATTGACTATACCTGCCCTGGGCCACAGCATGAGCCCCAAACCTGCATGACCCCCCCGATTTAAAAAGTGCCCGGAAAAGGAGTCTTTCAACCACCATTTTAGTTTTAACTGGACATTGGAAATATACCTGCCCTGGGCCATAGCATGAGCCCCAAACCTGCATGACCCCCAGATTAAAAAAGTGCTTGAAGGAGGAGTATTTGAACCAGCAATTAAGTTGCACTGGACAGTGAATATTGGTGTCCTGGGCGGCAGCATGAGCCCCAAACCTGCATGACCCCAAAATTTTAAAAAATGCCGGAAAAAGGAGTCTTTCAATCACCATTTTAGTTGAAAATGGACCCTTGACTATACCTGTCCTGGGCCACAGCATGAGCCCCTAACCTGCATGACCCCCAGATTTAAAAACTGCCGGAAAAAGGAGTCTTTGAACCACCATTTTAGTTTCACTGGACGTTGACTATACATGTCCTGTACTGCAGTATGACCATTATACCTGTATGACCCACAGATTAAAAAGTGCCGGAAGAAAGTAGTCTTTGAAGCAGTATTTTAGTGAAATGGGCATTGACTATCCATATCCTGTAATGCATCATGACCCAAAAACCCGCACAGGTGCCCTTATGGACCATCAGCAGAAAATTTCTCAATAAGAAAAAAACTATATTAAAACAACTCATTTTCCCTTACTGCTGCTGCTAGAGCTACTTGCCATTCTACTGGGGACATTGTTCCACCGTGACATTAGAATGTGAGGCAAACGAAACAGATGTCCCCAGTAGGTCAACGAGGCCTGTCTGAAAATCCTTCATTCTGCTGTTAAGTGGGTTGGAGGAAATTACTGGTCAAGGCGGGTGAAGCTATAAACGTGGATCACACAGGTTCAGCTGGCAGGGCCGGAGTTACAGTGGGTGTGGTGAGAGCCAGGGCTGGTGTTCGTCATCTATTAGCACGCAGGTTCAGCTAGCAGTGCCCGAGTTACAGTGGGTGCGGTGAGAGCCCAGGCAGGCGTCCATCATCCATTAAACGGCAAAAATGCCCTTATGACGCAGCATCGAAAACAGTCGTGCTGAAGCAGAGTGCGGAAGCGGAAGTGTGAGCCAGACCCCCACCCCTTCCTCAGTACACGTCAAACCTGGTAGCGCTAAAAAAATGTCTCCCTCAGAGAGCGCTTGCCCCTCCGTATGAGGCGGACCAATTGAGCTCCTTTGGAGATGTGGGGGTTGCCGCTCCTTTTTCCCCAGGTGCCTTTTTCTTGGATTCTTTTTCTCATTTTACTCAAGTTTGATAAAATTTGTCTTGTTTTGGGGTGGCGAATGTGCTCCCTACCCCCCCATTCCCGAATATCCTACATCTGTTAATTTTTCCCTATACTCCCTTGTACAATTCAAGGGAATATTTGATACTTTTTTGGGAAGCAATTTTTTTAGCATTTAATTCAGAAAACACATTTTTAAATAAGGAATCCCCCCAGTCTTTTTTTATCTTTTTTTTAATTTGTTAAAAAAGGGGGTTGTTCCAAAGGGGTTTGCTAGCTATGTTAAAGATCTTAAAAAAACAAGCTTTTGCAATTGTGTCCTTAACAGGTCCTACCTTTTCCTGTTTATGACAGCCCACCCCCTTGAGCCCTTTTGACAATTGTAAAGAACAAATGTCTGTTAAAAACCACTTTTTTTTTTTTTAAAAAGGGCTGTAAAATTTGCTGATTTCAAAGCAGCATGACCCAAAAAATTAAAAAAATTATTCTCACCATGTTAAAAATTGTGAGGGAAAATGCCATTTAGAAGCCAATTTCTGTTCCAAAAAACCATGTTTATAGCTGTATCCTCAGCAACATGACCCCAAAAAATTTTTAAAAATACTTCCCAGCCATTTTTAAAAATTGTGAGTGAGAAATGCCCTTAGAAACAACATTTCTGTTCCAAAGACCCCATGATTTTAAGCTTTATCTCAAAAAAAAAAGAAAACACCCCCCCCCCCCAAAACCATTGAAAAAAAAATGGAAAAAAATTCTAAAGAAAAAAAAAAAAAAAAAAAGTGAATAAATTTTGTAAAGGGGTTTTTTTTTTTTTTTTTCATAAAAAAAACCTTGGTGTCTTTTACATTTCCCCCTCACCGAAAACAGCAAAAAAACTTTTTGGGAACTGTGAATAAAAATTGCAGTAAAAATGATCTTTTTAAAAAAAAGTTTTCAAGGGGACCATTTTTTTTGGAAGAGGAATGTGAAGTAATGGCAACAACGGTGACCTCGGAAATTTGGGGGCCCAAATCATCAAGATCCCCTGATTCTCTTGTGAAAGTCAAACGACCCAATTATCTGTGGAAACCCGGATGGTTTGTCTGTAATGACTCCCCCAGCTGTGTGAGGTCCGTGTATGACGCTGGCTGCGGGTAACAACCCCTTTTGGGCTGGCGAGCGAGCCGGGCCATTCACCCAATTTGAATACCCAAATCATTGGGCCCGGAACACACCCAAAAACTGGGTGCTGAGCCAGATAGTGTGCACCTGATTTAACCCGGTCTCGTTGTTTATGTGTGCCCTGCTTTTACATGCGTTGGTGAGGGTAAAAAAAGATTGCAAGGTTACCCATTAGTTTTCGCCCCCTTCCCTGCTGCTGCTGCTCCGTACGGTCTTGGACTCTACGTTTTCCACGGCTGATGTTTTTCCCCCGTGACTTTTGAAAACGGAAGAGAGCAACAAGTCCCCAGTTGATCAACAGCAGGGTCTCCAACCCTGCATTTTACTCTCTATTTGGGGGGGGAAAGGGAAAATTTTGAGTTTTGTTGTAGGGGGATCCAGGAGGGGGGCCACCCGTAACTGTTTTTCTTTTTGATGGCCTTTAGCGGGACATTTTGGGGGAAAGGAAATTTCCAAAGCATAGGAGAATGGGCCTTGTTTTCCAACCCTCTGGCTGAGGGCACTACAAACTATCTTCCTCATTTCCCTCCCCCCTCAAATTCGTCCCAAACCCCTTTTCCAAGGCAGGGATGCGGTAACGCCCGGTTTCCCCAGGATTCTCACCCCCTCCTCCGCTTCCTCAGCACAGCTTCAAAAACCCCCTGATTTTCCCTCAGATTGCCCCTGGGGGCTGGGCGCCGCCTTGCACTACCCCTGGCCCCCGAACCACTCCCTAATAAGACGAAAAAGTTGTGAAATGGGGGCCCTTCGGTTTCGACGGAGAAAAAGGCTCCTTTCCCCGCATCGTGTCCCGTCTCCTCCGTCGCTGGGGGACCTGATTTTTCAGAGGGGCCAAACGATCGCCAGAACAGTCACCACAATGCCATGCTGACAAGGGCTTTGTCTGCACTGCCATTTTGGGGGCTTTTTTAAAAACGGGCAAGGATGGTGCAGAGTCTTTCCCTGCCCCCACTCTGGGTGGTTTCAACACCCCGATTCCGCACGCTGTTTGTCACCCCCAGGTCACTTTGTACTGGTAATGGCTTGCGCTGTCCCACTCGCTGGAGAAATGTGGAGGGGGGAATTCCAGCTTTTTGCCATTTCAACAAGAGAGGGTTGATGGGGGGGCCGAGCTGACACTAAAACGCCCAGGCGTGATGAAGAGGGTCGAACGGCGGAAGTGTGAGCCAACTTCGACCTTGCCAAAAGGGGGCCCAGACCCGGGAGCGCTTTAGAAATTTCGGGATGAAAAGGGTTTCATGACATTGTGCCAGGCGGGGGATTGCTCCATTACCATCTAAGGGGGGCCAGCATTTTTCGCCCCGTTATGCACACCACCTTACTTGCAAAAGGTTTTTGTCACCCAGCCAGCGCTCGGTCTCGTTGCGAAGACCGCCTCACCCCTGCCTGTGTGTTGCGGTTCCAAGAAAATTTAAATTTTCAACACGGCCTGGTTTTCTAGGGGGCACGTGATGCACCATAGGCCCTTGGGGGAAAAAAACCCGCACCATTCCTGCGGTTTTGAAGAGGTGCCCCAACCCTGGGGCCCCCCGTCACCCCCCAAAAACACCCCCCCAGCTCACCCATGAGCTGTCCAGAGAATAAGCGGCCGTGGCCGTGTTACTAGCCCGTGTGTCGGTGGCAGGGGGACTTTGCCGGACACAGATACAATGCGTTTGAATTTTAGATGACACGTGGCTGGCCGGGCGGGGAGGCTTTTCTGAAAAAAAATGCTGCTCGGACTTTATTGGGGGCAGGCAAAACCATGACTGCGGAACCCACTTTTCCCCACCGACGGAAAAGGCAACATTTCCAAGGCCAAAAGCCTGGCAAGCCGACACCGGGCTTTTGGTTTTTGGGATGGTTTGGGTTAAAGTGTTTCTTCTGCCCCCAAACCGGGGAGAAAAAGGTGGCTGCTAACTGGCCGCGTACTTGCAGGTCGTCAAATGGGGAAAGGAGAAGGGTAGGATGGGTCTCTGGGGGGGTGCGGGGGTTTCGGCGACATGGAGGCTAAAGGGGGCTGACCTTGACTGACTTGAAGACATGGGCAGTGAAAAACCCTTTGGTGGGGCGAGGAGGAGGAGGCGGAGACAGGGGGAGGCGGGTTTAAGCCGGGGCATCGGTGTGGCCCTTTTTTTTGGCCAAGTGTTCCCCCATTTCAACCTGCATCCGCTGCTGTGACAAAAATGTTGGGGGGGTTTTTTAAACACCTAAGATTCTTGCCTCACTGGCTTTACGGCAAAGCGGGCAAATACATCGCTGGGTGAATCAAGGCTTGCCAAAAAGGCCCAGGCTTTAAAGAGGTAAGGCCTTTTTTCGCGGCGATAAGCAGGAGGGGTTTTTTCCCGCGGGGATGGGGGGCGGGGGAATATCTCAGCGATTTGCACCGCCCTCTCCCTTTTTAAAGAAAAATTCTCTAAAAAAGACCACATTGGACCCGAAATGTCCTCATATCATCATCAACACAGGTGACTTCGCGTCCCGACATTCGCATCCAGGGAGTGCGGGAAAAAGCAAGAGGGACTGCAAAGGGGTTGCCCACCGCCCGGATTTTTGCCCATTGACCCTTCCTTTTCCTCCTTGATGGCTCAGTAACGGGCGTAAAGAGACAAAATCATCCTCTTTGGCCTTTGATCTTTTAAAATTTCCTTTTGACCCCAACTGCATTTTGTCATCAAAAAGGTCTTCAAAAAGGATTATCCCCGTGGGGGGGTAAACGAGTTTCATTTGGGCTGCCTTCGCTTCATTTGGGCGGATTTACGGGCACTGACCAGCGATGACAGACCCGCGGTCCGCACCGACAATCCGAGACTTTCGTGTGTCCCCACTGGAAGGAGCACCTTTTCTCGTACCTCACCCCCATGTCCCCACCCCCCTTTTTTCACTTCCACCTGCATTTCGCTCCATGTTCAAAAGATAAAAATTTAAGAACGTATGGGGAAAAGTTTTTTTTCAGTCCTTAATTTAAAAAACGGGAAAACAAGATTCTTAAATCCCCCTAATTCCTACACCCCCTAGGGTTAGAAACTGAAATGTTTCTAGCGAAAAACCCGTGAAAAAGTGGGTTGGTGGAAGAACCGAAAAACAAAAACAACAAGGGCTTCCTTTAGCCCCGGGTGACAACTGCCCTGGACTGGAAGATAGTTTTTAAAACCCTCAATGAGATTTTAAAAGCGCAATAAAAATATTCAGAAGTTACACGTCAGAAATTGCATTTTTTGCAGCAATTACAAAAGAGAACAGTTGCTAGAAAATTTTTCTATGATTTTCGTACAAGTGGTATTTGAAAAAAACTAGGGCTGCACCCGTGCAATATAGTTTTTAAAAGTTTTTCATAACAAAGGGGGTTTTTGCACAATGAAAAACCCCAACAAACTACGAATTTTCTGTATCAAAAAATTTTAAGACAAAGGTTTGGCCTTTGAAAAAAACTGGGGCGAACCAAAGTGCAAACAGCTATTTAAATGTTATACGGAAAATAAAAGGGGGTTTTTTCCCCAATGAAATCAACGCAGTTACTACAAAATTTCTGGGATTCAAATTTTAAATACGAGGTGGTGAACAAAATGGGCCGCCCAAAAATGAAAAACAGCTATTTAAAAAATTTAAAGGTAAGAAAAAGGTGGTTTTTTTCACCAAAAAAATACACCTAATTTCACAAATTTTTTGTATCCAATATAATAAAGATGGGCTTTGAACAAAAAATAGCCCGCGCCAAAGTAAAAAACCCTAATTAAATTGTGTAGGATAATAAAAGGTTTTTTGCACTATGAAGTACAACGCAGTTACTAGATAAATTTTTGTAAACTAATGGGAAAAATGCTCCTTGAAGAAAATGTGCTGCGCCAAAGTGAAAACACCCAATTAAATTGTGTACAGATAATAAAAGGTGGTTTTTGTACCTATAAATACACCTCAATTACAAGCAAATTTCTTATCCAAAAATACAAAGGGGGGTCTTTTTAACAAAAAAAGGGGTGGCCCAAAGTGAAAAAACAAAATTTTAAAATTTAGACGGTAATAAAAGGTGGGTTTTTTTCACCAAGAAATACAAAGCTTATAGAAATTTCTGATTCTAATGTAAGTACAAAGTGGCTCATTTAACAAAACTTGTTGCGCCAAAATGAAAAACACCTAATTTAAATATGTAAGGGTAATAAAAAGGGGGGTTTGCATCTATGAAATACACCTGCAAATTTTAAACAAATTTCGTATCCCAAAATAAGTAAAGGGGGGTCTTTTAAAAAAAAGGGGTGCGCCAAAGTGAAAAACAACTATTTAAATGGAATAAAATAAAAAAGGGGGTTTTTAAATGCAAAAACCCAAAAGAAAAATTTAAACCAAAAAAACCCCCGCATTTTTAAATTTAAAGGAAAAAATTTTCCCCTTTTTTAAATTCCCTTTAATTTTAAAAATAAAAGGGGTTTTAAAAAAATGGGGGGAAAAGGGTCTTTGAAAAAAAATGGGTTTTCACCAAAATAAAAGAGTTCTAAAAATTTTTTACCTTTTTGGGGGTTTTTAAAAAATTTGGGTTTTTTTTCGAAAGTGTGCTGGCCAATACTGGGAAAAAAAACCATTTCAATGCAGGTTAAAAACAGAGTCTGGTTCACAATATAACTCTCCTTTCTAAAGCCGCCACCTGCGTTTGTTTTGCCCGACCCCAACTCCCACCCCCGCGGCTGTACAGCCTAGATCAAATGCCAACTCTCCCGTTTTTGGCGGGGGGGCCCCCTATTTGGGGGCCCCCCCCCGCCCTCCCCCGGGGAGTTGGGGATTCCTCCCGGGGCCCCCAGCAGGCGGCGGGGGTTCTTTTAAAAGGCCGCGGCGACAGAGTAGCGCTAGTGCGCTACCCCGGGGCCGCCGGGCCGCTCCTACAGGGGGGGACGGCCGCTGCGCCCGCTTCACCCGCCCCCAGTCTCGCTGTGCAGGGAGGAGCAGGAGGGATCGCTCCCTCCTCCCCCCTCCCCCTGTATTCCGGCGCCGGAGGGTGCCCGCACAACAGGTCAGCGGCGCAGGGGAATTGACCGGGCTGCAGGGAGTGACGCGGGCTTTCTCTCACTTCCCCCTGCGCCCCGAGGAGATCGTCCGGAGCGGCCGTGCTGCAGGAGCCCGGTAGGTAATGGCAACAAAGGGGGGCCCCACTGCTAACAAAGGGGGGGCCCTACCCCTACAGGGGGCATTACTTGGTAAAAAGGGGCTCTACTCCTGTAAGGGCACTACCCGCTTATGGGGGGTTACTACCGGGTAAAGGGCACTACCTGCTTTCTTCCAAACC
Organism: Phyllomedusa bahiana; assembly: GCA_025379985.1. Lineage (NCBI taxonomy): Eukaryota > Metazoa > Chordata > Amphibia > Anura > Hylidae > Phyllomedusa > Phyllomedusa bahiana. Next base: position 32,330 of record JAODAL010041983.1, read on the forward strand.
TTAGAGTTAGGGGGAGTGGGGTTGGCTTTTTGAAGGGGGGGTGGCATACCGGAAAAATGGGTGTCCATGCAATTTTTTTCCGCGGCACGCTACGGCGCCGCCGCTAAAGTCTCCTCTTTTGTTTTTAAAAGTTTGGGAACTATGCCTGATGCTTTTTAAAAAATCTAGCCCAAATAAGAGCGAAAATTTTCCCAAACTACCATGATCTAATTTCACAGCTAAAAGCAAAGTTTTCTTTGTGAATAAAGAAACTGTTCTCGGTGAGCTGTATTGAGGAGAGATCTAGCACACGCCTCTCTAATGAAGACCTGCCCTAGTGTGAACAGGAACCCGTTCTATCAAAATATCAGTGATTTTTTCAGCCAATCAAACCATACACATCCCAGTCTTAAGTCGCACACCCCGCTCCCCCTGCTTATGCTCGAAGCTGATTTTCTGGGCCCTCAAAATGACAGGAAAACGCGAAATGGCCAATAGTAATAGATTATCACAACTCTCACCTAAATTTTCGCGTGATCGGAAAATTCCGTCAACCAAAAACCTCCCATTTCAACTTTGTCGTTAAATCGCTCATCCCCCATGAAACCAGTCAATCAATCCCCCATGAACATTGTTTCCACATTAGGGTTAGGCCATGTCCACGGACAAGTTTTTAGTCGGTTTTTAGCGGGTTTTCGGTTTTAAAAAATGTCTGAAAACCGACAACAACATTCCCCCATAGATTCAAAGAAAATCCGTGCAGCAGTCCCCCCTGCACGGGGTTTTCCGCCCGACGGTTTTTTTTCACTGCTGGTTTCCGAAAAACTAAACATTTTCATTTTTCCGCCCTTTTCGTGGAACTGAACATTTGGGTGAGAAGGGGGGGGGCTTGAATCCCCAACCCTGGGCAAAGCGCCCCCCGAGTGCCAAAAAAGGCCCAAAAACCATGGAAAACCACTGGTATTTGGTCTTTGCCGTGTAAACGCAGCCTTATAATGCAGGGGTGTTACGATATATAGTGGGTGGAGTCATATCTTGTCAGACTGCACTGATACATATAATGTTCGTTACAATGTATCAGTTCACTGCAGTAGCTCGTTTTCCTTGCACACGTCCATGCGTCTGTTCTTGCAATTACTGGAGTCGCCTGCAGGGTAATTGCGTTTTCTGGGAATCAGATTCCTAGTCAGGCTCAGAGGTGATAAGGATTTATTCTCTATGAAGATTAGACAATGGTAGATCTGATAGAGCATTGCTGTGGAAATTTATATTTAATCACAATCAGAATGGATTTTTGGATTTCTCTATGAGCGGAGGCTGTGCTGTTATCACTGGGTAACAGTCACATATTTTACATACCCAGCCATGAGGGTATCTTTATTCTATGTAATTGATTCTTCCTATCAAGGTTTCACAGATAACGAGGGGAGAGAGCTGTGACAAAGATGACAGACATGGGGAAAGCGCAAGAAAAGTTTTGTTAATAGTGAGTTTCACATTGAGGTTTCGTTAAGGAAGTTGTTGTAGTGTGTATGTATTGGGAATAGAATTTAGGTTTTCAAGGACCAGTTTACCTTTTAGGGTATGCTTACACGGCTTATTTTGGGGCGCATTTTGCTGTGTATTTCACGGCGTACTGCACTTAATACGTGGGGAAATGCGCCCCATAATTACGGTAATCCATAGCCCTCATAGAAAACTATGGATTACACCTCCTCTCCCGGCTTGTACAATACGATCGTATTGTATGTGCGGTTAGATAAGTGACATGTCAATTATTTGCGGCAATTATGCGCCGCGAGTACTGCATGGCAATGGGGCGGGCGGCCTGCACCACCACCCCCGTGCTTTGGGAATACGCGCTGATCAGTGCGACTCCCAAAACACCCGACGTATTGCGGCGCATACTTTCCGCGCCACAATACATCGTGTGAAAACCTACTAATGCAAAATTAAAAAACACGGCTTTTTATATTTTTTACTTAATTCAGTCCTAATTACCGCGGCCGAATTTTTTCCCCATTACAGGTGACCGAGAAAAATTTTACGGTATTTGTACTTCATTCATAATATTTTATGATTTAGTCTCTTTGCTCTATTGTTTTCTATGGCTCCGCCATGGTGTATGTCAGGATAGCGTTTTTCATGGTATCCCGACAGAGACCATAAATGTGGTGTGAACTATCCTTTGAATACCTTTGTTTGAGGTAAGCTGTGTCAACCTTTCCTTTTTTGGTGTTGGTGCTGTGTGGCGGCCATTGCTGCTGTGGTGCTATGCTTTTGGGGTGGTGCAACCCAGAGCCGGGGAGGCTAGGTCTGGTAGCAGTGGTGCTGCGGACCACTGGGTTGTGCCCCTTGCTTGTGTGGTTATTACTGTGGCGGTGGCTGCCATGCAGTGTAGGAACCCAATTTAAAGAGGTTGCCGTGGAGTGGCAAGTGGGCCTATACCGTTTGATCAAAAAGTATAATAAGAACCTCCTGTTCATTGTTTTCATTTTTGCTGAGAAGCATTAGGCAATGTTCACATGGCTTCTTTTGGGACCTATTTCAGCCCGTAATTTGCGCCGTACTGCGCTAATTACGGGCTGAAATACGTCCCAGTCATTACGGTAATCCACAGTTCTCATAGAGAACTATGGATTATGTCTCCTCTCCCTGCTCTCACAATACGGCGAGCGGGGAGATAAGTGACATTTCAATTATTCATGGCGTATATGCGCCGAGAATAATGAATGTCTATGGGGCGGCGGGCTGCCTCCTCCCCCGCCCCGCCCCCATACACACGGCGTAATTGCGGGGCGAAATACGTCCCGCAATTAAGTCGTGTGAACATAGCCTTAGATCAACGTATATTTTGAGGATGTGCAGTCTATGCCTCTCTCCCCTTTTGCTAGAGATAAAAAACTACTGTGCCAATTTTTAGCTGAATGCCAAAAAACACTAAAACTTAAACCCCTACATGCCTTGCTTTTTTGGGGATTTATTTTTATTTGGGGGC
>JAODAL010041984.1:0-35306 GCA_025379985.1 Phyllomedusa bahiana
CTACCGGGCCCAAGGGGGAGATGAGGAAGACGAGGCAGATGCCCCGAAAGCAGGGGAGTATCAGTGGAGATGGAGGCAGGGAGCCCTCGGAGTCACTTGTGCAGATGGCCCGCAGCATGGTTATTTGCCTGGTTAGTGACAGCCGAATAGTCAGCATCCGGCAGAGGGATTACTTCTGGCTCTCCACCCTATTGGACCCTCGCTACCGGTCCAAAATAGGAGCCTTTTTCCCAGCTACTGAGAGGGAGGACAAACTCAAATTCTATAGGGAAATCCTCCGTAGTCAGTTGGCCGCTACCTATGTGCGGCATCATCCCATCTCTGACAGGTCTGACCGGGGGGTTCTTCAGCGCTCACGTACTACTGCCGCGGCTGCTTGTGGACGGTGGGGAGGTAGGAGCAGTACCAGCTCCATCAGCAGCAACCTAAGTCTGGAGTCACTGATGAGCAGCTTCCTTCACCCGCCTAGTGAGGAGGGTAGTCGCCAGCAGCAGGACCTAGAGCAGTCCATGAACCAACAGGTGGTGGCCTACTTGGACAGCACTCTGCCACCCCAGTTAGAAGATCCGCTGGCACTGGGCAGCCAAAACTGGATGTGTGGCCGCAACTTGCCGAGTTTGCAGTGGAGAAGCTGTCCTGCCCGGCCAGTAGTGTGTCATCAGAGCGGGTGCTCAGTGCGGCGGGGCCATCGTTACCCCAAGGGGAACCCGCTTGTCCACGGGAAATGTGGAACGACTGACCTTTGTCAAGATGAATCAGGTGTGGATCGGCCAGGTTTTCCACACACCAATGCCTTAGGCGTCATACTACATCAGCCATGACACCTCACCCAAACTGTGAGAAATGAGTCTGGGTTCAAACTACCTGCCTCAGCCACTATTCTGATGCCTGATGTCACACATCTGCTGACAGTTTCTCCATCTGCCCCCAACCATCTTTACCAGGGACTGGTATTGCCACCCACCTCCACACTCTGTCATTGTGCCACTCTCTGACCTCATGCTGTTGCTCCTGCCACCTCACATCCACCCTCTGTCATTGTGCCACTCTGTGGCCTACTCCAGTTTTTGCCACCTCCAGAATGTCATTGTGCCACTGTCTGACCTCATGCTGCTGCCACCGTCACCTCCACTCTCTTTCATTGTGCCACTCTGTGGCCTACTCCTGTTTTTGCCACCTCCAGAATGTCATTGTGCCACTGCCTGACCTCATGATGCTGCTGCCGTGCCCTCCACACTGTGTCATTGTGCCACTCTGTGGCCTACTCCTGTTTTTGCCACGTCCAGAATGTCATTGTGCCACTGTCTGACCTCATGCTGCTGCTTTGGCTGCTGCCGTGACCTCCACACTGTGTCATTGTGCCACTCTGTGGCCTACTCCAGTTTTTGCCACCTCCAGAATGTCATTGTGCCACTGTCTGACCTCATGCTGCTGCTGCCGTGACCTCCACACTGTGTCATTGTGCCACTCTGTGGTCTACTCCTGTTTTTGCCACCTCCAGAATGTCATTGTGCCACTGCCTGACCTCATGCTGCTGCTGCCGTGACCCCCACACTGTGTCATTGTGCCACTCTGTAGCCTACTCCAGTTTTTGCCACCTCCAGAATGTCATTGTGCCACTGTCTGAACTCATGCTGCTGCTGCTGTGACCTCCACACTGTGTCATTGTGCCACTCTGTGGCCTACTCCTGTTTTTGCCACCTCCAGAATGTCATTGTGCCACTGTCTGACCTCATTCTGCTGCTTTGGCTGCTGCTGTAACCTCCACACTGTGTCATTGTGCCACTCTGTGGCCTATTACTGTTTTGTCACCTCCAGAATGTTATTGTGCCACTGTCTGACCTTATGCTGCTGTGGCTGCCGCCGTCACCTCCACACTCTGTCACTAATGTTGCCACCTGACCTCTCAGCTTGTTTTTTTCCAGCTTTCGCTGGCATGACTTTAGTAGGCAACATTCCCGCTTGAGTTTTTTTGGTCAGTTTTGCCCTCTTAAGTGCCCAGGGAATTTTATAGTGAAGCGATTCTAAGAGCGGCGGCAGTCATCTGCGTGTCATACTAAAACACAACGTAATATGAAGACCAAACCAAGCTCCCTCTGCATATATAAGCATGGCACAACGTTCTACAGCACCTGCAGGCTCTGTGCAGCCTGGAAATAGCTGTTTTTAAACGCGATTTGTCCCGAAGTAATTCGGACCGAATTTATTTTTGTTGGGAAATTCCGCGAAGTGACCGAACCGAATTTTTGAGAAATTCGCCCATCTCTAGTCCCCACTGTTGATATCTAATAAGAGACAATTTTACTTGAATATGTCTGTATTTCATATCTAAATGTGTTTTAAGAAGTTATATTAAAAGTTAAATTTTAGCTTTTCCCCTTTCTCTTTTCTTTTTGGATTACTAGTATTTTTGAGGGGTTAATGTTAGATTTATAATTCAGTGATTTTTTAAAAATTAGACGCAATGACCCACATTTACTAATGTGTGTTTGCTGGTATCGTGGCATAACTTTCACCACAAGGTTGTGCATATGTAGCACAGAATGTCACTAGTAGTTTTAGATCAATTTATGTGTGAAATGCATCAGAAAAAAAATTGTTGGACTCCTTGAGCTCTCCCGACTGTATACCGCATTCCAAATTATTATGCAAATTATGTTGTTCTCTGATTGACCTAATTGGTTAATACAAATGACAGTCAGGATAATTTAGAAATAATCAACAGTTAGAGTGTGGGATAGTGGAACAGCCTCATTGTGTTCAACCAGTAAAATCCTATTTGCAATTGATGATTGCAAATTATTTGTATTTTGCTGTTTGGCCACAAGATGCCACTGTTTTCAGAATCTGATGCATAATGGATAAAAACATGTCATGAAGAGGAAAAAAGGGACACGCCATTTGGGAAAGGAGTGAAGGCCCCTTTGAGCTCGGGAGGGCAAATATGGGCGCGTTTGTTTATCTCTCCCGTTTGGGGAGTCCCTGAATGTGATCAGTCTGTGAGAGAGAAGGTTCGGCTGGCTACTTTATGCTGTTGGGGAAACCCTCTGAAGGAACAGACACTTGCGGGATTTCCCGAGACAGGAGGGAGATCAATCTTGGATATCCAACTCCAAGGGAAGGGGCCCTCATTCAGAGCAGTAATGTCTGCAATTTTAAGGTAGACCAGGCCCCAAGTGTGCTGGCAACTAACCTAGAACTATTTTCCCGGTCTGTATTAGCCTGTTAGGGCCGATTTGGTGTCAGGCCCTAAGGTTATTTCTAAAAAGTTCTGAAAGGGGTTGAACCCTTTTTAGAATGGGTTTCCCCGTATGTTACTATTGCAACCGGTTTGCATGCATTAATCCGTATGTTATATATATCTTCTGCGAATAGCAGGAAGAGATAATTAGGTTGTAAGCTGCTGTGTTACACCACGAGCGGCCCTTTTGAACGCACAAACCCCAATTTTACCGTTGGGTAGGGTAAAAAGGCAGTTGGTGGTTGGCCTTTACGAACCCCACGTGTAGGTAAATATATTGTGTATCTTCAGAATCACCCGGTGGGGCTGGGTAGTGTTGAAAAATCTTTTCTGGGAAGTTCGTAAAAATATTTTGGTTTTTTTAAAATGGGTTGGTTTTCGTTTTTCGTTCATGATTCGTGTATTTGGGAGCCCACCTTGGTACTCGGCTTTCAACTTTGGGATGTCGGAGGATACGCGCGTTTAGAAGGATGCGATGGGGGATAATTTCCCCGGGTCAATGGCGCGACCCCGAGCAAAATTTGGGGACCCCCACTATACCCAACAAGTGGGTTGCCCCTTTTGGGGTTTTGCAATCTCTTGAAATTTGACATTAAAAAAATATATTGAGGACTGGATGAAAGGGGGTGTGTAGTGCAGTTTTAAAAAGTGTACCTAGCCCGAGTGGGGGCTGAAGATGCTTTGGGGGGGCCTTAGGGGGACGTTAGAAGACAGTGATGGTACAGCCCGAGTTGAGAGGGCACTTGGAGAAAATATTCTCCCCGCTGGAAGGAGCCCAAAGGGGGGGTACTATGGTGGGCAATGCAAAGTACTTCTTCAACCCGGGGGCAAAGAAGGGCGAAAAACCCCCATGCAGTACTCAAAAGCCCCCACAGAAAACGTTGAAAGAAGTGAAGGCACGAGACCCATGGCCATGGGGGGGTTTTTGGGGAGTGGTAAGCTCCCAAAGAGCCCCAGATCTTTGTGGGACTGTACAATAAATCCTTATGGGGACAAATTGAAAAGAGTTTTCCCCTAATGACGGCCGACCTGATGTTTTATAGTTTTTAAACTTTGAACCCGTAGAGAGGAAAGAAGACCCCAATGCTCTTTAAACTTTTAAAGGCTGTAATTTAATGCCAAGCGGGACAGAGGCCCGGGGGAGCTCAAAAAGTTTTTAAAGGGCCCTTGTGGCCCAAGTTGGGAAAAGGTTACATTTTTAAACTTTAGTTATTTTCCTTTTTGAAAGAAGGAATTTTGTCCCCCAAGTTCAAAAAAAGGGTGGGGGGGAAATTTGGGTGATGATGGGAAGGAAAGAAAAATTAAAAGCCCAGCCTCCAAAAGGGTTTAATGCCCGGGAAACCCAAACAAGGCAAAAACCCCAAATTTTGCTCCGGGAGCTGTATCATTGCCCCCCGAAGGCCTCCCCCCAACCCAGATCCAGAATTTTACATAGTACTTTAAACTTTTAATTCTTTGGTTCCAGATGGTTTCTAAGCCTTTCTTAAAATTTCTTAAAAGTTTTTGCTGGGGAAAGCTCCTCAGGCAGGCTATTCCACAGTTTTCACAGTTTTACGTGAAGAACGTCTTCCCTTGGAGATTGAATCCTTTTTTCTTTTGTAAAAGGGAATGTCCCCTTGTTTTTTTAAAGGGGGCTTCATTTGAAAAATTTTTTCCCCCAAAATACTTTTTTGGTGGGGGGACCATTTATATATTTTTAAAAATTAATCATGTCCCCCTGAAGCTTTTTCTTTTTCAAGACAAAATTGTTCAATTCTTCCTTTCCTTCCTCATATTTTAAGAGGCTCCTTTCCCCCTATAAGTTTGGTTTGCTCGTTTTTTGTACTCTCTCTAGTAAATTACATCTTTCTAAAAACGGGGGGGAAAAAAAGGGGCACCCTATTCTAATTTGAGGACGAAACCAATGTTTTTGTAAAAGTGGTAGAATTACACCTTTTTTTCCCACGAGTCCATCCCTTTTTTAAATACACCCCAAATATCTTACTTCCCCTAGAGGAAAGCGGGGAATTGACATTGCATGCTTTTTCGTAGTCTATGATCTACAAAAAAAGCCCGGGGCCCTTTTTTAAATTGGGAAAATTCCCCAAGTTTTTCCCCCCCTGGGGACATAGGGAGGCCTGTAGTTTATTTTCCCCAGATGCAAAAACCTTACATTTATCCACATTAAACCCCCAAATTTCCCAAAGTGGTGCCCAAGCACTCATTTTGGGGTTCAGGTTGTTGCAATTTTTTGGCATCTTCCATAGTTTTGCGTTGGTTCATCTGCAAAAATCGAACCATGTATTGTTTCCCTTCCACTATATCGTTAATAAATACATTAAATAAGAGGGACTTAATCCCGGCCCCCTTTGCGGCACCCCCCACCCCAAAACCCGGAGACCACTCAGAGTAAGAGTCTTTTAAACCCCACTTTGATTTCGAAAAAAGGCAGCCATTTTTTTAAACCCCAATTACAAAATTTTTATTCAAACCCCAATAAAAATCAAATTTTTAACCAAACAAACTCTTATGGGGTAAAAAGTGTAAAAAGGGCCTTTGAAAATTTTCTAAAAAAAAACAATACCCAACTCCCTGCTATCCAGACTTCTCTCACCTCCTCATAAAAACAGATCAGATAGGTCTGACAGCTTCTGCCCTTAGTAAATCCATGCTGGTTTTTAAATTTAAATTTTGTGTTTGTAAAAATTAATCCTGTATATAGCCCCTTATAAACCCCCCTTAAAAACATTTTTCCCCATAAAGATTTAAAAACTTACGGGTTTATTTTTTTAAACCAGGGCAAGATTTGGGAAACCCTTTTTTTGGGGGGAAAAATACTTTTCCCATTGCACTCCCCTGGACTTTTTCCCATTTCCCCGGGAAAAAACCCTTTTAAATTTATTTTTAAAAGGGGGCCCAGGGGTTATCCAAAATTGAGCTCTTTAAAAATCTTGGGGAATGCCATCGGGCCTGGAGCCTTGTTCACTTTTCGGGTTTTTTTTAACTTGGCTTTGATTTTTTTTTCCCAACTGGCCAATTAATTTTAGCGGGATGTTGTATTAAAAAGTACTGCCCACCAACCTCTTCTGTTTAAAGCCAAAACCCCATAAACTACTTTTTCCATTAAAATTGCTATATGAGGGAAAAACCTTTTTTTTATTTTCCTTTTGCCTTCTCTTGGTCACCCGTGCCCAAAGCCCCAAATTTAAACAGGTTTTTAAGGGCCCTATTTGTTTGGGACTTTGGCTGTTTGGCTTTTATTTTGTTTAAAAATTTTGGGGGGGTTTAAAGTCTTGCGGCCTTTGGGGCCACTTCCCCTTTCTTTTTTGGAATTTTAGCTGTTTTATCACTTTTTTGCAGTTTTTTTTAAAAGTTTTCTCTAAAATTTTAAAAGGGCTGTGCCGACCCCCCGGGACTTTTTAATTTTTAAATGCCCTTTTTTTATTGTTTATTGCCCCCTTAACCGAAAGGGAGAACCCCTGTTGGTTTTAGTTTTAGGGCGAAAAACTTGTTACCCATAGGAAATATTTTTGCAATAAATTTCCCCAAAAAATATTTAAAGTCCCCCCTTTTTCTTTATATCACTTTTTTGCTAATTTGCTGCTTTTCCCCGTCTAGGTCTGTATTGCATCCCCCAATAAGGAAAATTTGGGCCCCTTTTAAAAAATTTAAAAATTTTTTCCTTTCCCCCCCTGTTTTTTTTTTTTTCCAGTTTACGGGTAAAAAAATTTTTTTTTATTGTGGGGCACTGTTACTAAGATTTTCAGAAAACCCTTTACCGTCCCCATAGTTCTGCTTTGTTAGAAATGACCCGATCCCAAAAAGAGCATAAATTTGTGGGTTCCCCCACAAACTGCCCCCTTAAAAATTTTCCCCTAACAAATTGAGGAAAACTTCCCTTCCCCTTTTTAGTTGATGCGAAACCCTTTCCCCCCGTCAAAGCCTGGAAAATAAAAGTAAACCCATTATTATTACTGTACCTGCCTGTGCTGCCCACACCATTTGATTATGCATCCTTTTTTCTATTTCCTTTAGTGATTTTTTCGGGGGTCATAAAATTAAACCCAAAAAAAATTTTTTCTGCATTTTTTCCCCTTGGATTTAAACCCCCAAAGTTTCCCCATTTTTTTTAGCCGCACCTGATTACCCTTTCACATTTGCCTTAATTTTTTTCTCCTTTCATACAGACACAATCCCCCTCCCCTCCCTTTTCGCTCGGGCTTTTAAAAAACCAAAAATAGATTAAAAACCCTTTAAATTTTACCGCCCCCCTCATGTTTAGGAGGGTTTAAACCCTGTTTCACAATACCCACCAATCAAACAAAATCCTCTACAACAAGGCCTCAAAGTTTTCCCCAATTTTGGTTGCAAAAAAATTCTAGCTTTGGGGAAAAAAAAATTTTAAGTTCCCTTCCGTTTTTTCACCTTTTTCCCTCAAAAAGGTTTAGGATTGTATTTTTTAAAAGTTAAATTTGCGGCATGGGGTAAAACATTACCCCCGTTCGTTGACGCATGGGATTAAACGTTACCCGTTTTTGCGGCTTTCCCATTTAAAAAATTATCCTTCGGTTGATAAATGGGATAATTAAAATTACCCTTTCAGATGATGGCTTTGGGGTTATAATTATTTTCCCTTTTGTGGACAGCATGTGGGTTTTTTTATTACACAAATTGTTGGGTGGCCTTTTGGGTTACATGAGATGTTGTGGGGGACCCCCCTTCTTCAATGTGGTTTGGGAAAACCATGGAAATTTCCCTTATCCACTGGGTTTTCCCCTTTCCCCAAATTTCCCCTTCTTACCCGTTATATAGTTTTCCCACTCTCTAACCTATCTAACCCTTTATTTTTATATTGTCCCCCTCCCCATCCCCAGTTTTTAAAAACTCCCGCACCCCTTTTTTAAAGCTTTCCCCCAGCCCCAGCCGCCCCCTTCCATTCAGGTGCAATTAAAACTGTAGAAAAAAAAGATTGTAACCCCCAAAGAAAAAATTTAGCCGTGCTCTAAAAAAAACCCCCAAAACCCCCCCTGTCCAACAACCCAAAACTTCCGCCCATGCAAATTTTAAATCTTGAGCCCCCTGCTCCCTTTCCAGGTAGCACATGGCCCGGAGTATTCCCGGAGAAAACAACCTTGGAGGTTCCCTTCCCTTTTTGCTTTGAAACCCAGTTCTTTTAAAAAATTTTTCTTTAGGATCCCACCTTTCCGGGGTATTTGGGCATTTGGGTTTCCCAAATGGACCACAACAGTGGGTCTTTGCCAGGGCCCCCCCCCGTAATTTATCCACCCGGTCCCAAACCCCTTTCCCAAAAAATGGCAAGGGAGACAGCAAACCATTCGGTTGGGGGCGGGTTCCCGGCGAAAATTTTTCCAAACCCGTCTTTTCCCGATTATAGAAAAACCCCCACAATACTAACTGTCTTTTTCTTTCCGCATTCCCATCCCCCCTTTTCTTGTTGGGCCCGCTCTTCCCCGGGTGCTTGGAAAGGCAGTGTCCACCCAGGGCTTGCCCTTTCTGGGATGTTTCCAGCTTTTTTCAAACCCCAAATTGGCAATTTTATAGGGGAAACTCGGAGGAGAAGTGGCCCTTTTTTTTCTGGGGTTTCCCCCAGAAATCCCCCGTTTACATTTAACCAGCTACACGGGTCCCCCTGCTGATCCAAATACTCCACCCTCAACATTTAGGGCCCCCTAACTGTTTGCCCCCCAAGAGAAGCAAACTCCTCTTTCATTGTCAAACGCCCTCAGTGTCGCTTTTTGCTCCTTAGGTCTAAAATTTGGAGCCCACCGAGTAGCAAAAATGCTCACAAACTGGGTACAGCGGGGATTTTACCCCGGGGCCCCTTGCTCCAGTAGCGCCCTACATATGGCCCGATTTGCACTGCTGGAAATTGCCCTGAAGCTGCCCATTATGCCGGTTTCAACGCAAAGAAGAGACCAAAAAAATTTTAAAGAGAAAATTTAAGTATTAAATTTAAAAAAGGTTTGTTTTAACCTTTTTTCCAGTTTTTTCCCCCGGGTTTTTTTAATTTTTGGGTTTTTTTTTTAAAAAACACTCGTTCTCTCCAAAACAAAAAGTTTTACCCAAAGCCCAAAGGAGCCCCCAAAAGGGGCTAGTCAATGGAGCATTTATTTTGGTATTTATAAACCCCCTGTCACCAAAATAAACCCCCCCCCCCTAGTCTTGTAACCCCTCTCTAAAAGGGCCTGGTTTGAGAGAACTTTGGTGGAAGTGTCCCAGATGGGAAGGCAAAAATTGTTTCAGGCTCCGGGGAAAAGACCTCAGTTTTTCCCCCAGGAAACCCATTTAGAACAACCCAACAGGGGGGGGCCCAAAACAAGAGGTCCAAAGGGGTGGCAGAAAAATAGGGGGCCCTTGCTGGGCTTGAAAAAAGTAGGCCCCTTTTTACTAGTGTTTAAAGAAAAAACCCTTTGATTAAAAGTTAAGGTTTGGTGAAAAATCTCGATTTTTTTTAAAAAAAAAAAAACTCAAACCGAAAAAATTTTTTTTGTTATTTTGAAATTAAATGCTTCGAGTTCAAAACACCTTTTTAATTAAAAAATTTTTTGCGCCCTTTTCCCGCACTTTTGGCGACCATCCAATCAATGAAAAGAACAGAGAAGTGTTTAAAAAAAGTAATCGAGAGGTGTAGGGTTTTCTTTTGTGCTTTAAAAACAAAAAACCCCTGTGTTTTTTATATATATATATATATAAAAATATTTTGTTTTTTTTTATTTTATATATATTTACTGTAAATTGGGTTGTGAACACCATTTTCAGCTCATATTGTATGTTTCAGGCTTTCTCTTAGTTTTAGAAAAGCAAATTTTTCCCCTCCAAAGGGTTTGGGGAGTTTTTGGTTTTTGTGGGGGTAAATCTTTCCCACACCCAGAAGCTGTTATTTGGTGACATTTGCAGGCCCACATAACGCCTAACTCTCATATACATGGATATATATTATACAGAGTGTTTGGATTTTCTAAATCATACTTAGTCCCCAAAAGTTCTGTTTTTGCAGTATTGGGGGTGAAATCATTTTATAACAAAAAGGGCAACATGTATGAACGGGATTTACGACCGATTTCTGGCGTAACCTGCGCCTCACCGGCTCGAATCCGCTGTCGGACTCAGGGATGCGATGTTAGGCGCAGCGTTCGCCACTTTCGGCTGCGCCTAACATGAAGGGGCGTGCAATGGGCGCGGTGTAGGCGTGCCGGGGCGGGACGCGGCGCTCTCGAAAACTCTGAGGCATATACAATCGCGAGTCGGCAAAGTGCGGCGCATTGCAGCGCTCGCCGGCTCCGACAGGCAGACCTGGTTGATTCTGGTCTAAATGATCCGGCGGAGGCGAAGTGAAGCGAGAACGGAACATGAGAGGAAACATATAGAAGATCGCAAAAGAAATCTCAGCACTCAGCTCCGTGTGGCATGGAGTATGATTCCAAAAAAATCGCCTTTATAAAGGCGTAAAACATTCTCAGAAAAAGAGCTCAAACCTTCTAAAAAAAAAAAATTATTAAAAAATCACTTTCCAAAAATCTAGAATGGCGCAACATCAGAAATTAATATCTTGGAAATTGCCGGGAAATACAGTAATTCAAATTCTGTAAGCTCTTCTCATTGGTCGTCAGAAACCAGCCAATCAGAATAGGAGCGACAGTGAACCATTAAAACCTATGGAGAAGTATTGACCAATCAAATTCAAAGGAGGGACAGTTCAAAATACAGTAAAAATTCAGAAAAGAGCTGATTGGTTGAGCTAGAGGGGTCTTGGCATCCTGGCCAATCAGAATAGGAGCGTCAGGGACCCATTAATACCTATGGAGAAGTATTGACCAATCAAAATCAAAGGCGGGACTGTTCAAAATACAGTAAAAATGCAGAAAAGAGCTGATTGGTTGAAGTAGCGGGGGCTTGGCTATCTTGGCCAATCAAAGCGCGAGCTACTTTCTCCCAGTGAAGACGATCGACCGAAAGGGCAAATGACAGATCGGCTCTAAGCGCTGTGCGGCATGGAGTATGATTAAAAAATTCATTTTTCTTAAGTGTAAAATATTATCTGAAAAAGAGCTGAAACCTTCTAAAAACATAAATCACTCAAATCCCTAACAACGCGTTTGTCGCCGAGATCGGCGCTACATAAGGAATTGGGTTATAGAGAACTGCCGGGAAATACAGTAATTCAAATTGTTTAAGCTCTTCTCATTGGTCGGCAAAAAACAGCCAATCAGAATAGGAGCAACAGTGAACCATTAAAACCTATGGAGAAGTATGGACCAATCAAATTCAAAGGCGGGACAGTTCAAAAAACAGTAAAAAGGCAGAAAAGAGCTGATTGGGTGAGCTAGCGGGGGCTTGGCTATCCCGGCCAATCAGAGCGCGAGCTACTTTGTCCCATTGTAGTCAATGGAGAGATCGGGGCAATGAAATCTCATCTCTCAGCGCCATGAAGCATGGAGTATTAGTAAATAAATCGTTTTTATTAGGTGTAAAATATTCTCTGTAAAAGAGCTGAAACCTTCTATAAACATACATTACTAAAATCACTAACAACGCGTTTGTCGCCGAGACCGGCGCTACATCGGGAATTGCAATATAGAGAATTGCCGAGAAATACAGTAATTCAAATTGATTGGTCAATACTTCTCCATAGATTATATTGGTTCACTGTCGTTCCTATTCTGATTGGCTGGCTTCTGCCGACCAATGATAATAGCTTACAGAATTTGAATTACTGTATTTCCCAAATTCCTGATGCAGCGCCGTTCTAGATTTTTGGAAAGTGATTTTATTTATGTATTTTTTTAGTAGGTTTGAGCTCTTTTTCAGAGAATGTTTAACGCCTTTATAAAGGCGATTTTTTTGATTCATACTCCATGCCGCACGGACATCTTTAATGATTTCTCGCTGTTTTCCAGCCTGTCTCGAATCGGAATACATGTTAGCCGCAGTCCTATGTCTATGCCTATGTCCCGCACTGCGCCCCACACACTGGCGAGGTGCGGTGAACTTTTCCCCGCATGTATGAGCGCACCTCCTCGGACGGAGAATATTACGTGTAGTCCCGCACTGTGCCTAAGTCCCCGCACTGCGCCTCACACACTGGCGAGGCGCGGCGGACTTTACACGGCATGTATGATCGCACCACGTCGGGCGGCGAATCTTAGGCGCAGTCCCGCACTGCGCCTAAGTCTCGCACTGGGGCCCCACACTCCCAACACACCGCAGTATGACGCGCCCCCAGCGCCGACATACAAGCGCAAATTTAAAGCGGGAAAACGGCAAAACGTGCCTCCGACTGGCGGTTTAAACACGTCCCAAAAGTCCCATTCTCCTATACAAAAAAAATATTTTCTAAATAGTGTTGGGTTGGTGAAACATTATTCTAGGGGGAAAAAAGTTCATTTTTTGCAGTTTTGGGGATTCAAAATTTATAACAAACCGTTTTCCCAAATCTCCTATACAAAGAAATTTTTTTTTTAAATAGGGGTTGGTAAAACAATTCTAGTGGAGAAATTCATTTTTGGCCGTTTTGGGGTGAAATACCTTTCAAAATATACGTGTTTATTTTTAAACAGATACATTCCAGAAATAGAGTTCTCCGTTGCTAAATTTTTACTAAATTTCATTTAAGTCCAAAAACGCTAAAATATACCATGCTTTTTGTGATCCCATATATTAATAAATATAATATATATAATAATATATAAAATAATATATATACATATATAAATATATAATATATATAATATATATTATATTTTCTCTCTTTTTTTTATTACATATATCAATTGCCAGCCAACTGTAATATTTAGCTTTTTACTGAAAGAACATGGGTGGTAAGCGAGCAAGCAGGTGATAGAAGTGGAATGCGGTACGAGAAAAGGGCACTCCTTCCATGCTCTGGACAACACACAAGAAAGCACTCATCACGCGGGACCGTCAGGCCTGTCATCGCTTCCAGTTTCCCCGTGTTCTCTTACGGAACAATCATCAAAAAATTCTTCAGGGGTTATCAGACCCTGCACCAGAGGTTTTACCTCCCTTCTTTTTATGAGGCCCACAAAGTCAACATCATACAGCCAAACCTGTAGCAAACACAGGCCGATTGTCACAACCCAAAATACAGATCACACCAAAAATCCAAATTTCCCTGATGAGCCTTTGAGACACAATCTTTGGGGTTAAAAGGCATTTCAAAATATCAATAGGCCAAAAAGGAACTTTGTCCCTCTGACACAATAGCTGATGCCCTCAAAAGGGGGGGAAAAAAGGAAAACCGGACTGTTGGAGAAATACCGGCCATCACAATGCTTGACAGTCCCTTTGGGCTCTAGCCCACAGCCGAGGATATAGACTGGGGAAAGAGGAAGTCACCTTGATGATAATGATGACATTCGGATCCAACTTGGTCTTTTGAGCCAGCTGGCGGGGGATATAAAGGGAGGAAGGATGATTGGGTGTGTCTGCGGCCCGCTTCAAAAAGGGAAGGGGGGTCGCAAAGTCCACAACATTACTCCGCCACCTTGGTCATGGTTCAGGGGAACGGGGGTACGGGTTTTCACAGTCGATGCATGGAAAGCATGAATTGCTATGGAATAGTCGCTTGGAGAAAAAAGGTCACACAGTTCCTGTGCTTCCAACCATCTTCTACCTCCTCCACTTCCAAGCCAAAGCGGTCCTCTGCTGCCATTGTGCTGGAGCAGCATGAGCAAGCACCAGTCCCAGATACTGTTGGACGATTCCCACCACCAGCAACACAGCCTACATCTTTTCCTTCCACCAATTTGACCTGCACACCATACAGCATACAGCAGCCAGTCCAGCAGCCAGCCTTCTGTGTACCAATTATGGGAACATAAGAAGCGCTTTTACTCCAACCATCCCAAAGCCAAAACCCTGAATTCACATTCCAGGCTGTTGCCTTGGAAATGTTCCCTTTTTCCCCTATAGACACAGTTTTGGTTCCGGCATTAAAGGTCCTGGCATCCCCCAACAATGCCGAGCAGGCATTTGTTTTGCCATAAAATCTGCCCCGGGCCTGGCCTCCCACGTTCAGAAAGATCTCCAGCGCTTTGGGTTGCAATCTTGTCCCCCCCAAAGCCATCCATACAGACACAGGACTAGTAAGCAGGGTAAAGGGGGCATACATTTTTGACTGCTCACGGGGATTTTGGTGGGGGACATGCCTCTGGTGAAAAGGGAGGGCCTGGCTGCACCTAGATGCGGGGGAGGGGGTGCGAGTCCGATCCCCAGATCAACAAAAAAATGAACAGTGGTTACTGGGGGGGCCACCATCCCGGATCCAAGAGAAAAGTAGCAAAATTTTTTTCCCACCCACAGAAATGACAAGAATGCGGATTTTGAACGTGCTCATTGACCAAAAAGACATCTTTTCTCTTCCATTGAAAAATCAGGGGGAACAACATCAGCAACGTGCGCAGTAGAATGGGAAATAGCCACAGCAGCAGCAGTGTGGCAAACTCTACATTTGGGGATCGTTTTTACCACCTCACTAATGCCTCAAGGCAGGGGACATTCAACACACAGAGACGCCCCTTAAACCTGGTCCTTGATACCTAGCTCAACTTAATGTTTTTGGGCTTTGTCTGAACCCATTCAACTTTTTGGGGGTCCAAAATGGATAATGGCCTGAGCTTATCGACACTCATAGAAGTTTTATCCTGCCCACACCACATTATCTCAAACACAAATCAGCCCAGCTGGGGGGGTGATAAATGAAAACATATCCGCCTTTTTTTCCCCACAAAGTGGACGTTTTTACTTTATAAAAAGAATAACGGAAACTCGCCATTTTTTTGCCCCCGGGTTTCCGATTCACTGACACTGCTGGAAATTCCCTTTGGAATTGCAGGAGCGTTCTCAGACATGATGAAGACTTTTGGTTTTTTTCTCCATTGACAGAAATCCCTACTGGGGATGCAATCCCACAGGGGAAAGGGACCGGGAAAAACCCACCCAAGATGTACCAGGAATGAAAAAATGGGGGGGTCAGCCCCGCGGGAAATGGGTGATCTAAAAGGGAATAAAGTCCCTGGGGTGCCCGTGGTCTTGGTGCGGAAAAAAACTGGGAACCTCAGGGGTTTTTGTGTTGATTACAAAACTTAATGCCCCGACGTTCGTGATGCCCCACCCTCTCGTAATTGAAAAATTTTCTGTCCCCTAGGTCATCAAATTTTTTTCACTCCACTTGGCCACAAATACTGGGAGTGCCCGTGGCTAAAAGGGTAGGGCAAAGAACTTTTATTCTATCTATGGGGCTCTACGAGTTTTAAACAGTGCCGTTTGCCTGTCTAATGCACCAAGAACATTCCAACAGCGATGGGGCACTGTCGGGGGATCTTAACTTTAAATCGGGTTGATCTACTGGAAAGATGAGTATCTTCGGGAATCCTTAGGACCATATCAAAACTTTGGGGGAGGTCCTGGGGTGGCATGGGACCACAGGCTCAAACAAACAGCGGGAAAATACTAGACATGTGGTCACCTCGAAGGGTACACCACCCCCATAAGGGGGGAGGCAATTCAAAAGTGGCTTTGCCCGTACACTATGAGAGGTGCAAGCATTCCTGGGACTAGCTGGGTATTACCGAAGGTTTATACCCCGATTCGCTCATCTGACAGTTCCATTAAACAAGCTAATAAGAGGCACTGCTGGCGGCCCAAAGAAACACCCTATTGAGTAGGGACCATGGCAACAAAAGGCTTTTGAAGCTGTAAAAGAGGCTTGACCAGTGCTCTGATTCTGGCCTATGAACGGTTCGATACTCCCTTTCTGTTGTATACTGATGGGAGTCTACATGGGTTGGGGGCCATGCTGTCCGAGGTCCAGGATGGGCGGGAGAGTAATGCTTATGCAAGTCAGTCTTTGTGAGAGTCGGAGCGCAATCCTGACAATTATAGCTCCTTTAATTTGGAACTATTGACCTTGGTGTGGACCATGAAAGGTTTGCAGAGTATCTGACAGGTGCAGAGGTGACCATCATGACGGACAACAATCTGTTGGCACATCTAGAGAATGCCAGGCTTGGAGCCCTTGAGCAGAGATGGTTGGCTCACCTTTCTAAGTACCAATTTCGGATTAAATTCCAGTCAGGGAAGGAAAACGGTTATGCTGATGCTCTCTCCCTGCTTCCAGTCAGACTACCATCCCGGAGTGTTGATGAAGAGCTAGAGAACAATGAAATGCCCGACCTTGGTCGGTTACCTATGTTCCAGGATGTGGCACACTCAAGTGGAGTGGCGTCTGGGATGTCAATAGTGTTGGGAAAGACCGTGGCTGATTGGGGAGGGTGCAAGATGGTTGCCCAGATCTACAAAAAATGAAGGAGTGGGTCCAGTCTCCGGTCTGGCCCCGGTCAGAAGAGCAGGGCCGGCTGACTCTGGAGGGGCAGAAGCTGTTGAGGCAGTGGGATAAGCTGAGTGTTTCCCAGGGACTCATGTGCCGGGACTCAGAGCCATCTTAACAGCATTATGGGTCCCTGAGCATAGCACTGCAGTGGGCCCTGCTCCAATACATGAAATCACACTAGGCCATGCCTCTAGCCACCACCAGCACACCCATATTATCACGCCACTTATGTCTGGACATCAGCAACCTACAAGACTAATTGGCAGAGCAGAGAGCCTTTGGCTTCCTTCTCCATCATGTTTTTTAACAAAAAACATACAAACAGTTAAATAAGCAAAGCCAACAAAGGGATCCAAGGTATGTTTCTTGTATTCCTGGGACATACATACACCAGCTTGGGCCCCTATACTTGTGGGGTCCCTGGTAGTGTTGAGCGATTACGTTGACTATCGTCATCGGGTCGATGGTCGATGATGGCAATAACCAATAAGATATTCGATGGTCGATGATAGATTATCACCGATGACCATTAAAGTCTATGGGAGAGCAACAACACCTTCATTCTTACACCCAAACAGGGTTTGGAGAAGCTGGAATTAAAATCCACAACAGTCAAATGGATACGTGCTACATCTTAGGCAACACACTTAGGTTATAAAAGCCACAGAAAAAAAGTCACACACCATTCATTATCCCTGTTTTGTACCACAGCATGACCCTTAAACCTGCATCACCCACAAATTAAAAAGTGCCAGAAGGCAGTATGATTTGAACCATCATTTTACTTGAACTGGACATTGAATATCCCTGTCCTGGAACGCAGCATGAGCCCCAAACCTACATGACCCCAGATTAAAAAGTGCCGGAAAAAGGAGTCTGTCAACCACCATTTTAGTTGAACTGGACATTGACTAGACCTGTCGTGGACCGCAGTATGACCATTAAACCTGTCTGACCCCCAAATTAAAAAGTGCCGGGAAAAGGAGTCTTTCAACCACCATTTTAGTTGAACTGGACATTGACTATATCTGTCTTGTACCGCAGAATGACCATTAAACCTGTCTGACCCACAGATTAAAAAGTGCCGGAAATAGGAGTCTTTGAACCACCATTTTAGTTGAACTGGACATTGACTATACTTGTCCTGGGCCACAGCATGAGCCACAAACCTGCATGACCCCCAGATTAAAAAGTGCCGGAAAAAGGAGTCTTTAAACCACCATTTTAGTTTCACTGGACATAGACTATCCCTGTTCTGGGCCACAGCATGAGCCCCAAACCTGCATGAAGTACAGATTAAAAAGTGCCGGAAAAAGGAGTCTTTGAACCACCATTTTAGTTTCACTGGACATAGACTATCCCTGTCCCGGGCCACAGCATGTGCCCCAAACTTGCATGACCCACACATTTAAAAAGTGCCGGAAAAAGGAGTCTTTCAACCACCATTTTAGTTGAACTGGACATTGACTATACCTGTTCTGTACCACAGTATGACCATTAAACCTGTCTGACCCCCAAATTAAAAAGTGCCGGGAGAAGGAGTGTTTCAACCACCATTTTAGTTGAACTGGACATTGACTATATCTGTCCTGTACCGCAGAATGACCATTAACCTGTCTGACCCACAGATTAAAAAGTGCCGAAAATAGGAGTCTTTGAACCACCATTTTAGTTGAACTGGACATTGACTATACCTGTCCGGGGTCACAGCATGAGCCCCAAACCTGCATGACCCCACATTTAAAATGTGCCGGAAAAAGGAGTCTTTCAACCACCATTTTAGTTTCAACTGACATTGAATATACCTGTCCTGGGCCACAGCATGAGCCCCAAACCTGCATGACCCCAGATTAAAAAGTGCTGGAAAAAGGAGTCTTTCAATCACCATTTTAGTTTCAACGGACATTGAATATACCTGTCCTGGGCCACAGCATGAGCCCCAAACCTGCATGACCCCAGATTAAAAAGTGCTGGAAAACGGAGTCTTTCAACCATCATTTTAGTTCAACGACATTGAATATACCTGTCTGGCACGCAGAGATATGCCCCAATTAAAACCTGCCGGAAAAGGAGTCTTTCAACCATCATTTTAGTTGAACTGGACATTGACTAGACTGTCCGTGTACCGCAGAATGCCCAAATTAAAAATGTGCCGGGAAAAGGAGTCTTCAACCACCATTTTAGTTTAACTGGAAGATATATCTGTCCCTGTCGGGACCGCAGAATGACCAAAAAAAAAGTCTGCCCACAGTTTAAAAAGTCCCGGAAAAAGGGATCTTAAACCACATTTTAGTTTCAGGGAAAAATATACTGTCCCCTGCCCTGGGTACGCTTGCCCCCCGTATATAAAGGACCAATTGAGCTTCACTTGGAAATACTGGTGGTTAACGCTCCTGTTCCACCCAGGTTGCCCTTTTTCTTAGCATTCTTTTTCTCATTTTACTCAACGTGCTGGAGGAAATTTGTCTCTGACTTTGTTCTCTGTCCATGCTCCATACTCCATGTCCTCTGAATAACCTACATCTGGTCAAGTTTTCCTGTACCTCCCTTGTACAATTCAGAGGAATTTTTTTAACAGCTATTTTGTACATGCAAGTTTTTTAGTAGTTTAATTCTAGAAAACACATTTTTAAAAAAGGATGGAATCCCACCATGTCTTTGTTTCTCTTTTTTAATTGTATTAAATGGGTGGTCTCAAAACAGGGATTGATAGCTATGTTAAAGATCTTGCAAAAACAAGTCATTTTGAAATATGTGTCTATTAACAGTGTCCTACCTATTCCTGTTTCTGACAGCACCATCACCCTTGAGCCACTCTTGACAATTGTGAAGAACAAATGTCTGTTAGAAACAAATTTTTTTTATAATAGGACCTGTAGTATAGCTGCATGTCACAGCAAAATGCCCCCAAAAATTCAAAGCATGACCCTTGAGCCACTTTGGACAATTGTGAAGAACAAATGTCTGTTAGAAACAACATTTTTTTGAATAGGAAACCCGTAGTATTGCTGCATTTCAAAGCAGCATGAAACCCAAAAAATTATAAAAATGACTTCTCAGCCACTGTTAAAAATTGTGAGGGAGAAATGCCACTTAGAAGCCACATTTCTTTTCCAAAGGACCATGATTTTTGCTGTTTCTCACAGCATCATGACCCCAAAAAATTATAAATATGACTTCTCAGCCACTATTAAAAAATGTGATGGAGAAATGCCACTTAGAAGCCAAATTTCTGTTCCCCAAGGACCATAATTATAGCTGTATCTCACAGCAACATGACCTCAAAAAAGTTGACAATGCGAAAACTTCTAAAGATAAAGTGAGTAAATGGAATACGGTGTTGTCATGAAACCTTGCTGTCTTTTACAGTCTCCTCATAGCAATACCAGCAAATGAACTGTTGGAAAAGAGAATAAAAATTGCAGTAAGAAATGACATTTTAAAAATAAAATTTTCAAGAGGACCATTTCTGTTTGAAGAGGAATGTGAAGTAGACCAGCAAACTAATCGGTGACCTCGGCAATTGGGGCCACAACATCATCAGAGATCCATGCCTGATTCATCTTGATGAAAGTCAAACGATCCACATTATCTGTGGAAAGCCGAATGCGTTTGTCTGTAATGACTCCTCCAGCTGAGCTGAAGGTCAGCTCAGATATGACGCTGGCTGCTGGGCAGGACAACACCTCTATGTCGTGGCGAGCGAGCTTGGGCAATTCGTCCATTTTGGATACCCAGAAGTCTATTGGTGCCTGAAAACATCCATATACATTGTTGTTGAGACGCAGATAGTCGTGCACCATGATCTTAAGCTGGTCTCTGTGTGTTGGATGTGTGCCCTGCATTGCATGCGTTGGTGAGGTGGTAAATAAAGATTGCCAGAGGTCACCCATTAGGCTTCTGCCACCTTGCCTGCTGCTGCTGCTGCCGCTACGGCTACTTGGCACTCTACTGCTGTCACGTCGCTGATGTTGTTCCACCGTGACATTTGAAGAACGTGAAGCAGACGCAACAGATGTCTCCAGTTGATCAATCAGCAAGGTCTCCATTTCCTGCATTTTACTCTCTATTTGGGTGGGTGAAAGGAAAGTGCTGAGTTTTGTTTTGTACCGGGGATCCAGGAGGGTGGCCACCCAGTAACTGTTGTTCATTTTGATGGCCTTAATGCGGGGATCATGTTGGAGGAAATGGAGCATCCAAGCACTCATGTGAGAGATGGAGCCTTGATTTCCCAAGTACTGGGTCGAGGGGCACTAGCAAACTGATCTTCCTCATCTTCCTCCTCCGCCCCCAAATTCCGCCCAACCTCTTTCCAAGGGAGGGACTTCGGTAACGTCGGTGTCTAGGAATACCTCCTCCTCCTCCTTCTCCGCTTCCTCCGGCACAGCTTCAACACAGCCCTGACTTGCCTGAGATGATGCACCCTGAGAGCTGATGCGCTGCCTTGCATTAGCCCTGGACCCCGAACCACTGCCTAATGAAGACCGATAAAATTGAGAAACTGTCGGGCCTTGTGGATTCGACGGAGAGAAAGGCTCCGTGTCCGCATCTGTGTCTGTCTCCTCCTCCGTCGCCGGCGGGTCCTGTTGTTTCAGAGTGTCCAACGATCGTTCCAGAACTAAGATCACCACAATGCTCATGCTGACAAGGGCATCGTCCGCACTGACCATTTTGGTGGCTTCTTCAAAACTGGCAAGGATTGTGCAGAGCTCTTTCACCTGCCTCCACTCTCGGTGGCTCAACACCCCGAGGTCCGCACCGCTGCTTGTCAGGCCATGTGTCACTTCGTACTGCGTAATGGCATTGCGCTGCTGCCAAAATCACTGGAGCATGTGGAGATTTCGCCCGTTATCGCACACCACCTTGCCTGGCACAAGGTTCTTGGCACCCAGCCAGCGCTCGGTCTCGTTACGGAGAGCCGTCCACAGCTCCTGACCTGTGTGTGGACGGTCTCCAAGACAGATTAATTTCAACACGGCCTGGTTTCTCTGGGCCCGTGATGCCACCAGAGGACCTTGGGGGAAAGAGCCCTGCACCATCCCTGTGGTTTTGAAGAGCGTGCGCCGAGCCTGAGAGCCACCGTCATGACCAGAGACATCCACCCAGCTCACCCAGTGAGCTGTCACAGAGATATAGCGGCCTTGGCCGTGCTTACTAGTCCATGTGTCGGTGGTGAGATGGACTTTTCCGGCCACAGATGCAGACAACGCGCTTGAAATTTTAGATGACACGTGGCTGGCCAGGGCAGGGACGGCTTTTCTGGCAAACAAATGCCTGCTCGGCATCTGGTATTGGGGGCAGGCAAGGGCCATGATGTGGCGGAACCCATCTGTGTCCACCAGACAGAAAGGCAATATTTCCAAGGCCAAAAGCCTGGCAATGCCGACATTCAGGCTTTTGGCTTTGGGATGGTTTGGGTTAAAGTGTTTCTTCTGCTACCAAACCTGGAAGACAGAAAGCTGGCTGCTAGACTGGCCGCTGTACGGCGTGCAGGTCGTCAAACTGGCGGAAGGAGAAGGGGTAGGATGGGTCTCTGGTGGTGAGAGGCTTGCTCAAAGAAGGCCCAGGCTTGAGAGGTCCTGGACCTTTTTGACGGCGATAAGCGAGGAGCGGGGTTTGCGCTGACCGTGGCTGGCGGAATCATATCAGCGGACTTCTGCGACCGCCCTCTCCCTTTTTGAGGCGGGACCCGTACTGACACTACCCCATCGTCTTCCGCCTCGTCCAGTGATGAAACGCTCTCAAGCAAATTCTGCTGAAAATACCACGTTGGATCCGCAATGTCGTCATCATCATCATCAACACAGGCGACTTCGTCGTGCTGACATTCTGCATCCAGGAGCTGCGGGCTACAAGCAAGAGGTACTGCAAGGCATTGCCGACCGCCCGGGATTTTTGTCGATTGACCGGATTCCTTCTCCTCCTCTGATGGCATCAGCAACTGGGCGTCAGAGCAGAGAAAATCATCCTCTTTGGCCTCTTGATCTTTTAACATGCCTTCTGACCCCAACCGCATTTTGTCATCAAAGAGGTCTTCAGAAAATGGATTACCCATCCAGTGGTGGGTACACGAGTTGACATTTGGGCTGCTTCATGTTGGACGGATGCTGATGATGCGGATGACGACTTTTGTGGCCGTGACTGGTATGACTTGGAGTTAAGACTGCTGGATGCAGGTTGCATTAACCACTGAAGGACAGATTGGCGACGATGTTCGTTACTGAGATTCACAGGGCCCTGACCCAGCGATGACAGGCCTGACGGTCCTGCAACTGACGATCCGCTGGCATGCGTGTTGTCGCCAGCACTGGAAGGAGCACCTTATATCGTACCTCTACCTCCATGTCCTACCCCCCTCTTTGATCGCTTACCACCTGAATTTTGCTCCATGTTCAGAACTATAAAAATTTGAGAAGGTATGGAAGAGTTTTGGAAAGTCTCTTATTAAAAGACGGCAAATCACAGCTATTCTCAAATCCCTCAAATCAAAACAAAATTGCTGGATTCAAATTTAACTGCAAGGTGGCTATATCAACAAAGCTGGAATGGGCAAAATTGAAAAAGAACACCTATCTGAAATGTATACTGATAATAAAAGTGGAGTTTT
Source organism: Phyllomedusa bahiana (assembly GCA_025379985.1). Classification (NCBI taxonomy): domain Eukaryota; kingdom Metazoa; phylum Chordata; class Amphibia; order Anura; family Hylidae; genus Phyllomedusa; species Phyllomedusa bahiana. The sequence goes on from JAODAL010041984.1 coordinate 23,200, forward strand.
GCACCTAACAAATAGACCTGCAGTTACTAGAAAAGATGTTTATCCTAATATAAATTCAGGCTGCCTCATATCCAGGAAATATTTCAATAGAAAACTGTTAATAATAAAGCTATTGCAGTGCAATGTCTACACTAAGGGCCACATGTATGAATCCCGCCGGGTCGGAGCGCACCTTTCCGCCAGTTTTCCGGCGGAATCTGCGCCTGATTTATGTCGGGGTCGGGGCGCGCTCATACATAGCATGTAAAGTCCGCCGTGTACAGTTTGATTTCAGATTGCATTAGAAAACCCATAGGAGCGTCGCTCGCTCTCCCATTGGTTCAAATTACGGCGGCTCTTTTAACTTAGCCAATCACAGAGCGCGCTCAGAATTTCTTTCCCCATAGAACTCTATGAGAAAGTAGCTCGCGCTCTGATTGGCTAAGCTGGACGAGCCCCCGCCGCTTCAACCAATCAGCTCGTTTCTGCATTTTTACTGTATTTTGAACTGTCCCGCCTTGGAATATGATTGGTCAATTTTTCTCCATAGGATATAATGGGACATTGTCGCTCCTATTCTGATTGGTCAATTCTTCTCCATAGGTTATAATGGGACATTGTCGCTCCTATTCTGATTGGCTGGTTTATGCCGACCAATGAGAATAGCTTAAACAATTTGAATTACTGTATTTCCCGGCAATTCTCTCTATTGCAATTCCCTATGTAGCGCCGACAAACGCGTTGTTAGGGATTTAAGTGCTTTATTTGTAAAGAAGGGTTCGGCTCTTTATCTGATAATGTTTTACATTTAATAAAATAAATTTTTTTATTAATACTTCATGCCGCACGGCGCTGAGCGCTGAGATTTCAGAGCGCCCATCTCTCCATAGACTATAATGGGAGAAGTAGCTCGCGCTCTGATTGGCTGGGATAGCCAAGCCCCCGCTAGCTCAGCCAATCAGCTCTTTTCTGTCTTTTTACTGTATTTTGAATTATCCCGCCATGGATTCTGATTGGTCTAAACTTCTCCATAGACTAGAATGGGTCTTTGTCGCTCCTATTCTGATTGGCCGAGCTAGCCAAGCCCCCGCTAGCTCAGCCAATCAGCTCTTTTCTGTCTTTTTACTGTATTTTGAATTATCCCGCCGTGGATTCTGATTGGTCAATCCTTCCCCATAGGTTTTAATGGTTCACTGTCGCTCCTATTCTGATTGGCCGGTTTATGCCAACCAATGAGAATAGGTTTCAGAATTTGAATTACTGTATTTCCCGGCAATTTACAATATCATAATTCTTGATATTGCGCCGTTCTAGAGTTTTGGAAAGTGTTTTTTTTTTTTTAATTATGTTTATTTTTTACGTTCAGCTCTTTTCTGACACTGTTTTCCGCCTTTATAAAGGCGAATTTTTTCGGAATCATACTCCTGCTGCGCGGAGCGCCGAGATTTCTGTCGCGATCTTCTATCTGCTTCCTCGCATGTTCCGATCCTGCTTCACTTCGGATTTAGACCAAAAATAACCTGGTCTGCTTGTCAGAGCTGCCGAGCGCTGCACTGCGCCTCGCTTTGCCGACTCGCCATCGTACATGCCTCGGAGTTTTCGAGCGTGCTGCGTCCTGCCCCAGAATGCCTACACCGCGCCCACACCACGCCCACTGCCCGCCCTTGCATGCGGGGCGCAGCTGAAAGTGGCGAACACTGCGCCTAACACTGAATCCCCGCGTCCGACAGCGGGATTAGGGCTGGGAGGCGCAGTATACGCCAAAAAACGGGCGAAAAGCCCGATCATACATGTCGCCCTAAGTCTTGGTGAACTATATCCAGTATTCTTTATAGAGCTTGTCTGTGTTCGCCCGCGGGGGCCCCCCCACCTGCCCCTGTGACTTTACAGCGGTAGATGCTTCTTTGAAATTCTCGACCCAACGACATAAAATCTTCCAACCTCTGATCTATCTAAGTTGTAAAGATCACAGCTAACAGTAGAGCTTTCTCTGTGAAGAAATAGAATAATTTCGCTGAGCTGTTTGGACACAGGCAGAGCGCACGTCCTACTGCTATGAGACGCTGACAGACCCTGATCATGAAAAGGAAGGGCTGTTGTATGTACAACGAGGTCATGTGATTTTTCCAGCCATTCGCGACCATACACATCCCAGTCATAACGTCGCACACACATCTCCCCCTGCTCTATTCTGTAAGCTGATTTGCCGGCCGCCAAAATGACAGGAAGCGCCGAAAATGGCGCGATCTTAATAGATGATGCACAGATTTTAACCGAAATTATCGCATGATCTAAAAATTTCGATCAACATAAAAACTGTGCCGATTTCAACTTTGTCGATAATAATCGCTTAACACTAGTCCCTGGGCAAATGCCTAACGTGCCCAATGGAAAAGAGATGTTTAAGCTGCCCACGACTTTCAACGTGATCTCAAACTCGGGCAGTCCTATGCTATCTTTACCTCTCAATTGAGCCAATCAGGCTTCTCACTGGGTCAACCGACCTCCATTATTCAGAGAGAAAAAATAAAAAACACCCAACCTGCAAGCTGCCCTTCTTATGACAGCCTGTGAGAGTGGGCGGGGACAGAAACCCAAAATGGAAGCACCCCTTCCTTCCCATATAGGTTAAAATCAATGTACACCAAGTATAACGTATGTTTCTGTTTCGGGCAGCTTGGGTGTTTTTTATTTTTTCTCTCTGAATAATAGAGGTCGGTTGACCCAGTGAGAAGCCTGATTGGCTCGATTGAGAGGTAAAGATAGCATAGGACTGCCCGATTTTGAGATCACGTTGAAAGTCGTGGGCAGCTTAAACATCTTTTGATCAAAATATGTGAACCGAGAGTCTCAAAGTTTTTTAATGGAAAAGATGGCCCAGGCCAGACCATATACTTACAGTCAAAGCTGCAGTACCAGCAACAGATTGTTATTCCCATGCCATTGGGACCAGAGGCTGATCGGGAAGCCCATGAGAGGGGCGCCCATTTTGGGGGTGACAAAGCGTATAGGTGGCTTCAATGACTGGTGTACTGCCCCGACTTGGCAAGCATGGTGTCTGAAATTTGTCTTAAGTGTCGGACCTGTGAGATGAGTAAGAGTACTAAACAGCATCCAGACCATCCGGATGTCTGTGCCCCTAGAGCTTCTGATGATCAATTATGTACAGAGTGGGTTCTCTACCTCTGGGCACTCGTATTGTCTGGTCATGAAGGATCATTTCACGAACTATGCAGTGGCTGTACCCACCAGGGATAAGACGGCAGAGTCTGACTCCGAAATGGTCTGCAAACACTTTATACGGGTCTTTGGGTGTCTGCAGAAGATGCATTAAGATAAGGGAGCATGTTTCCAAGGGGCTTTAATGAGTGAACTATACCAGCTATATGGGATTAAGTGTTCCCGCACCACCCTGTATCATCCTCAGGGGAATGGGAGATGTGAGCATTTTAACCGCACCCTGATCAAGATGCTGTGGAATTTAGAGGAAAGTCAGAAGGCTAGGTAGCTTGAGTACCTGCCTGAACTGATGTGGGCCTATAACAAAAGGGTAAACAGTACCACAGGTTATTCTCCACATATGCTCATGCTTGGAAGACCGGACCAGGAGATTGAGGGTTTCCACATGCCCAGTCCAATGGAATTTCCACCAACAAGTACCACCGCATGGGCACAGGAACACCACTGCTATCTGAGAGCGGTGCACAAGATTGTGGGAGAACACCTGAAACAAGTAGTACACCCTAACCTGTGGCCTGTGCAAAGAGACGGGTGTGCCCCAGGTGATCGAGTGATGGTCAGAGCTAAGAGACCATCTGGAAAGTTGTATGGGAGGTGGTAGGCTGTCCCATATATGGTAAAGAAGACGGTAAACACTACCATCCTAGTCTATGATGTAGAGCCCATAGGGACAGGGGTCCCCTCATGAAATCTGCACCATAACATGACTGTGCCCGTGACTGTGGACGAAAGTACATACCCCTGTCCAGCAACCTCTCTTCGTTGAAGAATGGTGGATTGTTCCGGTTCTGCCTCAACTGAGGCTCCAGCTGTGGCAAGCTTGCCATCCAGGGAGAGACCGGAGCAGTCAAAACGTCCTTCCACAGGGTATGTGCTGAAGCCCCTGAGCCTAGACCCCCACGTAGGACATCCAGGTCTAATGCTGGTGTTCCCTCACAGCGCTATGCGCAAGATGAGTTTGTATGGGGAGGGTTGTTGAGGACGCCAACTTCTAGTGGGGTCGTGTTTGGGTAGTGGAACAGCCTCATTGTGTTCACCCAGTAAAATCCTATGTGTAATTGATGATTGCAAATTATCCTATTGTGTTCTGCTGTTTGGCCACAAGATGCCACTGTTTTCAGAATTTAATTTATGCATAATAGAGACTAAGTCATGTGATGTGACAGAGAGACACGAGGGATCAGCCTTCTTAGAGAGAAGGAATGAAGGTCTGAGAGCTCAGGCAGAGGACAGACACTGGGCATGGATCGGCTCAGTTCTCCTGATTCTGTGAGTCCATGAACTGTGATCAGCTCCTGAGAGAGAGAAGAGTTTTGTTGGCTACATTGATGCTGTTTGGCGAGGAAAGCACTGTGAAGAAATGGATACTCTGAGGAATCCAGAGAGGAGTGACTACCAGCTTGGATATCCGACTCCAATGGATATCCAATTTCAACTGTCCGCAATTTCAAAGTAGACCCGGGTCGAAAGCATGCTCGTCAAATAATCTAGAACCATTTCCAGGCTTGTACTTAGCCTAGTTAGGGATAGATTTGATGTCAGGCCATAAGTGTCATTTCTAGGATGGTTCCTGATTTGGGACATTAGAAGGGCTTGTCATGGTACTAATACTATTGCAACACGTTCACATGTATTAATCCGTATGTTATATATATATCTTCTGGGAACAGCAGGTAGAGCTAGTCAGGTTGTAAGCTGCTGTGCAACACCGCGAGCGAGACTTAGAACGGCACCACACACAATTGTTCCTGTTGTGTAGGGTATTAAAAGGTAGTTGCTGGTCGGCCTTTCACTAAAATCACCTGCAAAATTTTTTCATCCATTGAACCTATACGTTTTTTGAGAGTTTCTGCTTGAATTTCTTTGCTGGATGTCAAAATCACCTCCCAGACCTGCTCTTTGGATGTAAACTGCCATTCACCCTTATAAAGTTTTTACTTGAGGATACTCCAATGGTTCTCAATATGAGTTGAGTACTGGGGAGGATGGTGGTCACACCATGAGTTTCTCTTCTTTAATACCAATAGCAGCCAATGACTCCGAGGTCTTCATTGCAGCATGAGATGGCGCATTGTCCTACATGAAGATGATTTTGCTATGGAAGTCACAGTTCTTCTTTTTTTACCATGAAAGATAATGGTCAGTCAGAAGCTTTATATATTTTGCAGAGTTTATTTTGACACCTTCAGGGCCCACCAGCTCTCTCCCCATGATTACAGCCCAAAACATGATTCCACCACCTCCTTGCTGACATTGCATCCTTGTTGAGACATGGTGTCCATTCACTACTCTATTCATGGACACACCATGGTTGCATGGCACTCTTCAGCAATGAGTCTTCGTATATGTGTTGGCCCAATGCAACCGTTTCTGCTTGTGAGCACTGGTTAGAAGTGGCCAAATAGTAGGTTTATGCAGCCTATGGAGAATCCTACACTTTTGGGATTGCGGGAGTCCAGATGCACCACCAGCAACATTTTCTGCTTTGTAATGGTTTTTTGGCAGCTGCACTCATAATATGAAGCATTTGTCTTTCAGAAATCTTCCTTATGTTGCTATTATCTTGACAAACCCGTCTGTGCTCAGAATCAACCATAAATCTCTTGACAGCACGATGATTACATTTGCGTTTTTGTGTAATATCTAATGTTTACATACCTTGTCCAAGACATTGCACTATTAGGTGCATTTTGGCAGCAGAGATTTCTTTTTCTTTCTTATATTGCTCAAAACCTGTGGCTGCTTAATTATGTGGAACATCCTTTTTAAGTTGGTTTCCTCTAATTGAGCACCAAGCAAACTATGTATCACAGGAGTTTGAGATTTTTTTCAGTGATTGATAGAGACCCGAGACACAATAGCATCCATGAGTTTAATTGAAATACAAAAAAATGTATCTTTATGTCATTAAAATCCAATTTGCATAAAAAATTTTGGGGAAAATGCGGTGTAGATGTGCCAAACTTATCAAACAGCATGAGTCACTGTGAAAAATCTGGTGCAATTTTGACAGACTGTCTAAGCTTGCACATTTAGTAAATAGTAAATATGCTGCCATGTGTTTTCATGTTCTCTACCACTTTTTTTTTAAAAGCTGGAGGCTGCCTTTACCCAACAACTGGAAACTGCCGCCGGCTCACTTTTGGCTGCTTCTATACACACAGTTCCAGAGCATTTAATGCTAGTTTGCCCATTCTGAAAGGTATGAGTTTTTTGAGTGTTCAGGTAGCTGTGCTGCCAGACGTGTGTGCATCTCTTTTTTTCTTATGTATTCTCACATTTTATTTTTAAGCCTGTTATCCTCTTTCATTCAACATTAACTTATTGTGCTTTTCCCTATCTCCACAGGTAAGATTTGGTTTTATTGTTATCCTATTTGTTTCCTTTATTATATAATATATTTTATTACTACAGCCTTGTTTCCCTTTTAATATTGCCACTTTTCATGCATCACCATACTTTTTTCCATATTCTCTTAATGTAAGCCTTCCTCATTTAGTTCCTTTCCGCCTTCTTCCCCTTTCCCCCCTCTCCTTTTTTTCTTTTCCTTTTTTCAGTTTTTTCTCACTTCGTCTCTTTACATTCTTCCTCCCTCTTCTTATTATTAGTTTATTCACCTCTTCCTATTCTCTGCATCTTTTCGCCCCTTTCCCATATGTATTATCACTATGTTTATGTATTTATTCTTTATTATTTTTCCAGATGTTTACTGGATGAAGGCAGCAGCCGAAACGTCGTTATTTTAAAACATTAAAATTCTTATTAACCCTTTCTTGATGTAAAACTTTCTTTTGAGTATTTTTTTTGTGTTTGATACATATGATGTAGATGAACTTGCCCATAAAAAAACTACTTGTTTTCTTTTTTCTCAAAGACTTTTTTGGGTGTGCGGGTGGATTTTGAGTTACAAAAAAAACTGGCCCGGGTCGGGCCCTTTTCCCACATTTCCCCCACCCGGGGGGGGTTTAATACCCAATCCCCCCAGGGGGTGCGCCACCTTTTTATTTATATTTAATCACTATTTAATCACTGCTGAAAGGGCCCATCCAAGCCTAAAACCAAGGAAATTTCCGGGCGGGACGAGGGGAAAAGCAAAGTTTGGGCGATCCCTAGGGCGCCATTTCCAAAACCTAGGCAAAAAAAGAGAGTTTGGAGTGGGCTAAATTTTTCCATAGGGGGGGAGCTAGTATTTGCCTGGGAAAAAGAATACTTGGGTCCTAGTCCCGTTGTCTTTTTTAAAGACCCCTCTCCTTTGACCCCCCTAAGCCTGCCAAAAACATTCAAAAATAAAAGTTCCTTCTGTTATTTAAACTTTTCTTATTTTACTTTTTGTTAACTCTAGTAATTTTACATTTGCAGCTTCCCCCCAAAATGGCAGCCCAACTTCTTTTTTCTTTTGGTCTTCCAGTTATGGGGGAAATTTTTTATGTTGATATATATTCTAAACATGAGAGGTTTTAGTGACCTCAATGGGACCGGGACATCAAACAAAAACACTAAAAGATCAGCACAGAACTAAATCGGACGACCTGGGAGATGAAAAAAAAATAGGATAAAGGGAAAACTAAAGGGTTTAAAAAAAGGGGGAAAAGGTAAATTACCCCAAAAGTTCCAAGTAGAAAGGGACTCCCTCCAATTTTTTCTGACCTTTGTACGGGTGGTCCCGGGAAAGATACAAGTTCTGTGACCTTGCTCTAAACTAAAATTTGTTTTAAAGGGTCAAAGGAAATTTTCCCAAAAAAATGTATTGAAACATCTTTAAAATCTGCACCCCCAAAATTTCACCACTTTTTTTTTTTAACATGTTTAAAAAAAAACATGTACACACATAGTTTATACTGTATAAAATTTTTTTAAAAAAAAAAAAAAAATAAAAAAAAAAAGAAATGAAAGAAATAAAATTTGATTTTGATTAAGTGTATTCCATCGGGAAAGTCAGTCAAGAGGGGCTGTTTAATGGAGGAGGTTACAAAATTTTAATTTTTCTAAATTTTTTTTCCCTCTTAAATTTAGGGGGGGGTTCACAAAATTTGTTTTGAAATGGCAGATGGTTTGAAAGAGGGGAAATTACTTTTTTTTAAAATTCACAGATGGCTATAGATCAGGAGTTTTGAGCGGGGGGGGAAAAAAAAAACTTGCTCCCAAAATCCCTGTCTGATCTCCTTCACTTTTAACCCAAAAAATTTTTTTTCGCTCTTAATTAAACCCAAAAATTTGGGGAATGACGGGGGCTCTTATGTTAAAAAAAACTCTTTTTTTAAAGTTTGCTTTAAAAGATAAGGCACCCTGTTTTAAGTTTTTAAACCAAAAGAAAAAATAACATTTCTGCTTTTGCAAAAAAAAATAAAAAAACAAGGGGGAACCCAAAATTGTGCAGTTTTCCCCCCAACCCCCACACTGTTTAAAAAGAAAGGCAAGTGAAAATTTGTTTTCACCTTAAATGAGCTGTTATTTTGGTGTGTGGTAAAATTTTAACAGTCAAAATTTTAAAACCCCCAAAAGGTCAAATCAGCAGAAAAAACCTATCCCCACCCCTTGGGCAAAAATGCACCTCCTCACCTAGAAAACCCAGCAAAAACCAATGAAGGACAGGGTTTTATAGGTAAGGGCTTTAGCCAACCCACACCCCACACACACACACAACAAAAAATATATATATATAAAATATATATAATATATACTTTTTTTTAAATAAACACACATAAAGTAGGGGGGTTTTTAAATTACATACTTAAATGGGTTTTGTTAGGCCAAAAAAAAGACATATTTCCATCCTTTCGCCTTTTTTGGTAACGTGTTAAAATAAAGGGGGAAGGAAAAAAACCCCCAAAATAGGTAAAAAACCCCCAAATTTTGTCCTCATTTTAGGGAAAAAATTCCTTTCCCCGACCCCAAATTTTGGGAAATAAAAGAAAAAAATCCCGGACCCAGCGACCCCTCTGCAGTTTCCGGGTCAATGGTTACTTTAAACTTGTTATATTATTTACACTCCAAAAATGCTTCCGGGCCCTTTTTTAAAACCTTTTGTTATTAAATTTCACCATGACAAGTTCCTCTGGAAGAAGAGTTCCACAGTCCCTTTTTGGGGTTTCTGGAAAAAACTTTCTTTTCCTCAAGACGTAGGGGATGCCCCCTTTTTTTGGATACAGTCCTAAATAAAAATTTAGTTTCCCCGAAAGAGCTCTCTTTTATTGACCTTTAATATATTTAAAAAATATTTAAATTAAAGTCCCCCCGAAGCCGTCTTTTCTTTAAATAAATAACCCCCCAAACTTGCTAATCTTTTTTTTAATGTTTGTCCACCCAGTCCTTTTATTATTTTTGTTGGCCCGCCCCTTTTTACCTGTTCAAGCTCTAAAAATGTCTTTTTCCGTGGCCCCCTGGTGCCCAAAACGTTTTACATTTTTCCTTTTGTGGGGTTTTAACCCTGGGAAATTTTATTAAAGGGAGAATAATTTTCTAAAAATGTTTATTTTTTTCCCTTTTTAATTTCACCCCATGATCCGGGTTTGGGCCTTTGGGTTTTGCTGCCTGACACTGGCCCGCAACAGTTAAGTTTTAACCCAAACCCGGATTCCAAGTCCTTCTCCATTTTCACTTTTTCCCCGGTTTTTTTCCTTTAACTTTTATGTAATCATGAAATGGATTGGTTTTTCCTGGAAATGCTGAAAAAACACCAATAAATTGAATGCAAATAGATTTATTGGATAACTACTCCCAAAAAACATACATACAAATATTAACAACAGTTTTAAAACATAAAACATGAAATACAAATCCATTTAACATTCCATCATACAATACAATGACTTCACACTGTCATCTCCAGTGCTTCTTCAGATCCAGTGAATTCATTGCAAGTCAGAATTAAATACACAGACAATCACAAGGGAACAGTCCATGTTTTAATTAATCAGTTAGGTTCCTCCCACGTAACTCCAGATTCCATAAACATTTCCACACACCCATTAATTTTCTAAAAGGGGGACTAGACTCTCATGCACTATAACAATCAAAACCCACATATCTTGTCAATTATTTCTTAAATATGTGCTTCTTCTGTGTCTCCGGATCTACTTGCGGCACCACAAGTCCCAGCAGGCCTGGATATGACGTTCCGCACTCAATATAATAAGGAAAAAAAAAACTTTGTTTCACACTATTTTATATTATGACCACCTTTACTTCACATCAGCATAACTACTCCCCTATGTATAGCGGCAGGTTTCTTAAAACACACAAGTCAAGGAGAGTCTGCCTGAGAAAAATTCATATAGACACCCATAAGGGAGCCTAAACTTATATCTGTATAAAAGCTCTGTTATATTATATATATCGGATAAAAGCCAATATTATGCTAATGACTACTACATATAAAGTATTTATCAAAGCGCCTAATACTGTATCCTTTGTTGGCTTTTACTGTAAAAAAAATAAGACTCAGTTTCATTTGAAATCCTCATTACTCTACCCAATCTTATTATTGTTCACATTTCCTTTTGTCTCTCTTTAGTCCATGGTCTTGTCGGTGTAAATATAACTAGATAGTTTTACATCTGCAAAACACTTCTTTATGGTTTTATATGTGGATACAAAAAGTTGAATCACTTTGTAGTTACAATGTTTTTTTTGATCTTGCGCTCTTTTGAGTTGCAGCCTATACTATATCTCAGAGCTAAATCATAATTCGGCTTGTTGGTAACAATTGAAAATATTATCACCAGATGCATCCCTGCTTTTCTTTGATTATTATACAGCATCCAGTGAAATCATTACTATTCCTAGAATCCAGATAACAAGCTTTGAACAGTTCGAATTGAGGTAATAGTGAGAGATTTCAAGTTCAAGAAAGACGAACATACACATTCGATAAAAGGGCCCATCCAAACCCGCTGATTAACTAATGTGTATATTGACTTTACAAACCCCTCCATGACGGAGATGTTGGGGTATAGAATTTGTAAAGAAGAAGCAGGAGGCTGAATATTTGGCCAAACGTCTAAATAGCGAAGTTTGGTCAACACATCCAGAACAATTTAAAAAAAAAAAATAGTATAGGTGCACGCTGGTGTACAGCAAAATGCAATGCAAACACAACACTACATCAGCAGCTTCTACAAGCACTGAAACATAGTTTTAAAGGGAACATACAAGTTTTTGAAAAAGCATTTCTGCTACTTTAGATACATGTAAATTTTGAGATTCTTAGTGTAACAAATTTTTATCAAAACTGTAAAAGGCAACATGGGGACTGTTACATATGAAAAGTAAAGACCAAATTTAGAGCCTTCAGAGTTATGTACACAGCCCTGGAGTATAATATGGACTGTAACTTAGGATCAGTAAAGATAAATAATGTATGAACAAAAGGGCGACCATATATGAACGTTGCCGCTGACAAAGGGCCAGTTCTAAACAGCTTTAACGTAGTGTAACACTGCGCCAGAATGTATGAAGCTGTTCTCTGCATCTTACATACAGTGCAGTGTAGAGCCAATGCCACAAGTCTGGCTCAGGCACCACCTTTACCCTGGTCTGGCTGTTCTTCTGCAGGTCATACATACAGGCGCATTGTAGAGACAATAGACAAGTCTGGCTCAGGCACCACCTTTACCCTGGTCCGGCTGTTCTTCTGCAGGGCATACATAAAAGGGCAGTGTAGAGCAATGCTACAAAGTCTGGCTCAGGCACCACCTTTACCCTGGTCTGGCTGTTCTTCTGGGAGGTCATACATACAGGCAGTGTAGAGCCCAATGCTACAAGTCTGCTCAGGCACCAAACCCTTTTCCCTGGTCTGGCTGCTCTTCTGCAGGTCATACATACAGGCAGTGTAGACCAATACCACAAGTCTGGGCTCAGGCACCCCCTTTACCCTGGCTGCTTTCTTC
>JAODAL010041985.1:0-35305 GCA_025379985.1 Phyllomedusa bahiana
AGCCAAGTCCCGGTGTTTTAACCAATCAGCTCTTTTCAGCATTTTTACTGTATTTTGATCTATCCCGCCGTGGATTCTGTTTGGTCTAAACTTCTCCATAGACTAGAATGGATCTTTGTCGCTCCTATTCTGATTGGTCAAATTCTCCATAGGTTTAGAATGGGTCTCTGTCGCTCCTATTCTGATTGGCTGAGCTAGCCAAGTCCCCGGTAGCTTAACCAATCAGCTCTTTTCAGCATTTTTAATGTATTTTGAACTATCCCGCCGTGGATTCTGATTGGTCTAAACTTCCCCATAGACTAGAATGGGTCTTTGTCGCTCCTATTCTGATTGGTCAATAATTCTCCATAGGCTAGAATGGGTCTCTGTCGCTCCTATTCTGATTGGCTGAGCTAGCCAAGTCCCCGGTAGCTTAACCAATCGCTCTTTTCAGCATTTTTACTGTATTTTGAACTATCCTGCCGTGGATTCTGATTGGTCTAAACTTCCCCATAGGTTTTAATGATTCACTGTCGCTCCTATTCTGATTGGCTGGTTTCTGCCGACCAATCAGAATAGCTTTCAGAATTTGACTTACTGTATGTCCCGGCACTTTCCTATAGCCTACTTCTTGAATTAGTATATTTTTAAAGTGATTTTGTTTTATGTATTTTTTATTTTTTAGGTTTCAGCTCATTTCCTGAGAATGTTGAACGCCTTTATAAAGGCGATTTTTGATTCATACTTCACACCGACATCTGGAATGATTTCTCGCTGTTCCAGCCTGTCTCGCATCGGATCTGTTTTTCGGCGCAGTCCCGCACTGCGCCCATGTCCCCGCACTGTGCCCCACACACACTGGCGAGGTGCAGGGAACTTTTCCCCGCATGTATGAGTGCGCTACCTCCGGCGGCGAATCATAGGCGCAGCACCGCACTGCGCCTTGGTCCCCGCACTGTGCCCCACACACAGGCGAGGCGCGGCGGACTTTTCCCCGCATGTAAGACCGCACTACCTCCGGCGCCGAATCCTAGGCGCAGCCCCACACTGTGCCTCGGACCCGCACTGCGCCTAAAACACAGGCGAGGCGCGGCGGACTTTACATTGTATGTATGTGCGCGCCCCGGCCCCGACATAAATCAGGCGCAGATTCTGCCGGAAAACTGGCGGAAAGGTGCGCCCCGACCCGGCGGGATTCATACATGTGGCCCAAAGTGAGTAAATGGAATACGGTGTTGTCATGAAACCTATTGGGTCCGGAACACATACAAAAACATCAGTGTTGAGACGCAGATAGTCATGCACCATGATCTTAAGCTGTGTGTTGGATGTTTGCCCTGCATTGCATGCGTTGGTGAGGTGGTAAACAAAGATTGCCAGAGGTCACCCATTAGGCTTCTGCCACCTTGCCTGCTGCTGCTGCTGCCGCTACGGCTACTTGGCACTCTACTGCTGTCACGTCGCTGATGTTGTTCCACCGTGACATTTGGGGAACGTGAAGCAGATGCAACAGATGTCTCCAGTTGATCAATCAGCAAGGTCTCCATTTCCTACATTTTACTCTCTATTTGGGTGGGTGGAAGGAAAGTGCTGAGTTTTGTTTTGTACCGGGGATCCAGGAGGGTGGCCACCCAGTAACTGTTGTTCATTTTGATGGCCTTAATGCGAGGATCATGTTGGAGGAAATGGAGCATCCAAGCACTCATATGAGAGATGGAGCCTTGATTTCTAAGCCTCTGGGTCGAGGGGCACTAGGCAAACTGATCTTCCTCATCTTCCTCCTCGCCTCAAAATTCGCGCCAACCTCTTTCCAAGGCAGGGACGTCGGTTAACGTCGGTGTCTAGGAATACCTCCTCCTCCTCCTCCTCCTCGCTTCCTCCGGCACAGCTTCAACACAGCCCTGACTTGCATGATATGATTCAAACTGAGAGCTGATGCGCCACCTTGCAACTAGCCTGGACCCCGAACCACTGCCTAATGAAGACGATGAAATTGTGAAAAACTGTGGGGCCTTGTGGATTTGACGGAGAGAATGGCTCCGTTTCCGCATCTGTGTCCGTCTCCTGCTTCGTCGCTGGCGGGAGATGTTGTTTCAGAGTGTCCAACGATCGTTCAGAACAAAGATCACCACAATGCTCATGCTGACAAGGGCATTGTCCACATGACCATTTTGGTGGCTTCTTTAAAAACTGGCAAGGATGGTGCAGAGCTCTTTCACCTGGCTCCACTCTCGGTGGCTCAACACCCGAGGTCCGCACCGCTGTTGTCAGGCCATGTGTCACTTCGTACTGAGTAATGGCATTGCGCTGCCGCCACAATCGCTTGAGCATGTGGAGGGTGGAATTCCAGCGTGTTGCCACGTCAATAATGAGACGGTTGACGGGGAGGCCGAGCTGACGCTGCAACGCAGACAGGCAGGACGAAGCAGGGAGCGAACGGCGGAAGTGCGAACTTAGACCTGAGCCTTCCTCAGCAGGCAGTCCAGACCGGGTAGCTCTTTAGAAATTTCTGGACGACAGGTTCATGACATGTGCCAGGCAAGTGATGTGCTCCAGCCTACGATCTTAAGGACGGCCAGCAGATTTCGCCCGTTATCGCACACCACCTTGCCTAGCACACGGTTCTTGTCACCCAGCCAGCGCTCAGTCTCGTTGCGGAGAGCCGTCCACAGCTCCTGACCTCCTCACCCAGTGAGCTGTCACAGAGATATAGCGGCCTTGGCCGTGCTTACTAGTCCATGTGTCAGTGGTGAGATGGACTTTTCCGGACACAGATGCAGACAAAGCGCTTGAAATTTTAGATGACACGTGGCTGGCCAGGGCAGGGATGGCTTTTCTGGCAAAGAAATGCCTGCTCGGCATCTAATATTGGGGGCAGGCAAGGGCCATGATGTGGCGGAACCCATCTGTGTCCACCAGACGGAAAGGCAACATTTCCAAGGCCAAAACCTGGCAATGCGACATTCAGGACTTTTGGCTTTGGAATGGTTTGGGTTAAAGTGTTTCTTTGTCCCAAATCTGGAAGACAGAAGGCTGGCTGCTAGACTGGACGCTGTACGGCGTTGCAGGTCCATCAAACTGGCGGGAGGAGAGGGGTGGATGGGTCTCTGGTGGTGCTGGTGGTACTCGGGCGACGGTTGGAGGCTGAAGCGGAGGCTATCCTGATCATGACTCTGAGAGACATGGGCAGCTGAGGAACGCTTGGTGGTGGCGCTGGAGGAGGAGGAGGCGGAGACAGAGGGTGTGACAGTGGTTGGAGGCCTGGTGTCGGTCTGACCATTTTTAGCCAAGTGTTGCCTCCATTTCAACTCATGCATTCGCTGCATGTGACTAGACATGTTGGTGGTGGTTAACCACTTAAGGTTCTTGCCTCTACTTATGCGTTTACGGCAAAGGCGGCATATGACATCTCTGGGTGAATCAGAGGCTTGCTCAAAGAAGGCCCAGGCTTGAGAGGTCCTGGACCTTTTTGACGGCGATAAGCGAGGAGCGGGGTTTGCGCTGACCGTGGCTGGCGGAATCATATCAGCGGACTTCTGCGACCGCCCTCTCCCTTTTTGAGGCGGAACCCGTACTGACACTACCCATCGTCTTCCTCCTTGTCCAGTGATGAAGCACTCGCAAGCAAATTCTGCTGAAAAGACCACGTTGGATCCGCAATGTCGTCATCATCATCATCATCAACACAGGTGACTTGGTCGTCCTGACATTCTGCATCCAGGAGCTGCGGGCTACAAGCAAGAGGGACTGCAAGACGTTGCCGACCGCCCGGGATTTTTGCCGATTGACCGGCTTCCTTCTCCTCCTCTGATGGCATCAGTAACTGGGCGTCAGAGCAGACTAAATCAGCCTCTTGATCTTTTAACATGCCTTCTGACCCCAACCGCATTTTGTCATCAAAGAGGTCTTCAGACAATGGATTATCCACAGTGGTGGGTACACGAGTTGACATTTGGGCTGCTTCATGTTGGACGGATGCTGATGATGCTGATGACGACATTAGTTGCCGTGACTGGGAGGACGAGGAGGTAAGACTGCTGGATGCAGGTTGCATTAACCACTGAAGGACAGATTGGCGACGCTGTTCGTTACTGAGATTCACAGGGCCCTGACCCTGCGATGACAGGCCTGACGGTCCTGCAACCGACGATCCGCTGGCAGGCGTGGTGTCGCCAGCTCTGGAAGGAGCACCTTCTCTTGTACCTCTACCTCAATGTCCTACCCCCCTCTTTGCTCGCTTACCACCTGAATTTCGCTCATGTTCAGAAATATAAAATTTGAGAAGGTATGGAAGAGTTTTGGAAAGTCTCTTATTAAAGACGGCAAATCACAGCGATTCTCAAATCCCTCAAATCAAAACAAATTGCTGGATTCAAATTTAACTGCAAAGTAGATCTATCAAGCTTGACTGACCAAAAGTGAAAAAAACACCTGTCTGAAATGTATACGGATATTAAAAGGTATTTTTGGCACCTTTCAATTCACCTGTGGTGACTACAAAATTGCTGTATTCAAATTTAACTGCAAAGTAGATCTATCAACAAAGCTGGCCTGCGCCAAAGTGAAAAAAACACGTATCTGAAATGTATTTGGATAATAAAAGGTATTTTTGGCACCTTTCATTTCACCTGTGGTGACTACAAAATTGCTGTATTCACATTTAAGTGCAAGGTGCCTCAATGAACAAAGCTGTAGTGTGCCAAAGTGAAAAAACACGTATCTGTAATGTATTCGGATAATAAAAGGTATTTTTTGGCACCTATCAATTCACCTGTGGCAACTACACAATTGCTGGATTCAAATTTAACTGCAAGGTGGCTCTATCAACAAATCTGGACTGGGCAAAAGTGCAAAAAACACGTATCTGTAATGTATTCGGATAATAAAAGGTATTTTTTGGCACCTATCAATTCACCTGTGGTAACTACAAAATTGCTGTATTCACATTTAAGTGCAAGGTACCTCAAAGAACAAAGCTGTAGTGCGACCAAGTGAAAAAACACGTATCTGTAATGTATTCGGATAATAAAAGGTATTTTTTGGCACCTATCAATTCACCTGTGGTAACTACACAATTGCTGGATTCAAATTTAACTGCAGGTAGGCTTTATCAACAAAATCTGGACTGGGCAAAAGTGCAAAAAACGTTTTGTAATTTTATTCGGATAATAAAGGTTTTTTGGCACCTATCAATTCCCCTGTGGTAACTACAAAATTGCTGTATTCACATTTAAGTGCAAGGTGCCTCAATAAAACAAAGCTGTAGTGCGCCAAAGGGGAAAAAAACACGTATCTGTAATTTTTTTGGATAATAAAAGGTATTTTTTGGCACATTTCAATTCACCTTTGGTGACTAAAAAATTGCTGATTCACATTTAAAGTGCAAGGTGCCTCAATAAACAAAAGCTGTAGTGCGCCAAAAAGTGACTTTACAGCGGTAGAGATCCTTTAAAATTCTCTACTAATTTACATAAAATCTTCCAATTCTCTGATCTAACTAAGTTGTAAGGATCACAGCTAACAGTAGAGCTTTCTCTGTGAAGAAATAGAATAATTTCGCGGGGGCTTTTTTGGACCCCAGGCAGGGGCGCACGTCCTCCTGCTATGAGATGCTGAGGACCCCTGATCATGAAAAGGAAGGGATGTTCTATGTAAAACGAGGTCATGTGGGTTATTCCAGCCCATCGCAACCATACACATCCCAGTCATGACGTCGCACACACATCTCACCCTGCTCTATTCTGTAAGCTGATTTGCTGGCCGCGAAAATAACAGGAAGCACCGAAAATGGCGCGATCTTAATAGATGATGCACAGATTTTAACCTAAATTATCGCATGATTTAAAAATTTCGATCAACATAAAAACTGTGCCGATTTCAACTTTGTCGATAATAATCGCTCAACACTACTCAAGAGATGTCAGTATGATAGATACACATCCTTGGTTTTTGAGAGGGATTTTGGTAAATACCGCTCACCGGATCCCTACCAAAGCTGCAGGATGTCAGTAGGTTGTAAGATGGTGACGGGCCTAAAAGACAGTACATGATCTTTGAAATGGTCCAGATCAGAGATCCTGGAGATCGTTAGGTCCTTTTACTCATATCTCTTGGGTAGGAGGGAACTAAATCGAGACAAATGCTCGGCTTTCCTGGCTGAGGCCATTCCTGAACCAGGAATAAGCATCTCTCCTGATTATTTGACAGGAGAGATCAGAGAAGAGGAAGTGAAGGGGGCGATTGAGAGCTTAGCCCTCAAGAAGACCCCGGGACCCAGTGGCCTAACATCGGAATTTTACAAGACCTTTAAGGACACCTTGGTTCCCCTCTTGACTGAAGTATTAAATGAGTGTCTCTCCACGGGCACTTTGCCAAACTCAATGAGGAGGTCAGCCAAGATCATCCTGTCAAAGGGTAAAGATCCGTCCCACATTGAGAATTGGCTTTCCATAGCGCTGCTCAATGTGGACAGGAAGATTCTCGCAAAAGTGCTTTTCAATAGGCTGATAAAATCTGCCGCACAGCTCCTTTCATGACTCAGCACTGCTCCGTTCTTGGTCGCCGCGCCGTAAGCGCAGCCATTGGTGCCCGGGAGGCCGTGGAGCGGTGCAGGGCAGGTCACTGGAAGGGGTTCACGCTGTCCTTGGATCATGAGTACCTCTGGTCCACTCTTCTGAACTGTGGCCTGCCGGGCAGGTTTGTAAATTGGTTAAAGATCTTATATAAAGGGGCTGAGACCTTTTTATTGGTGAACGGTTGGTTCGTGCGACCTTTCAGAGTGGAGTCTGGTGTGTGTCAGGGCTGTCCTTTGAGTCCTCTGCTCTATGCGTTCGCAGTCGACCCCTTCTTAAGGAGGCTAGATTGTGGACCGTTGGCGGGGGAGAGGATGGCCTCACGGACATTAGCACCTGCCCTAAGGGTAATAGCCTATGCTGATGATGTCACTGTCTTTGTCTCTTCAAAAGAGGAGGCGGGATGGGTGATGTCAGAGGAAGAGAGATATTTGGAAGCTTCCGGGCCCAGGATCAACCGGGATAAGTGCAAGGGTCTCTGTTGGGAGAAGGAGACCCTACCTTTAATCTTCTGGACACCCTCCCTGCGCCCCAGGAAACAGTAAAGATTCTAGGCATTGAATTCGGCCAGGGCAACTACTCGAAAAAAATTCAGGTCAGGCTAAACAATGCCTCTCAGAAGGTGGACCAGTGGAAGGGTTGGTCGTTAACCCTTAGAGAGAGAATTAGCCTGATCAAATCTTTCCTGCTCCCGTTATTCATCTACCTGAGTAGTGTGTGCCTTTTTCCTGAGTTTCTCTGGCCGCGGGTTTACAGTCTGTTCTTCCAGATGTTGTGGGGGAACAGAATGAACCTAATAAGGACAGAGGTGACATACCACACGAGGAGACTAGGGGGGTTAGGTATGGTTAACCCCGTGGTGTTCCTAGCAAACACTTTTATTAAGATCAATGTAGCGTGCATGTGGACTGCAGGCCCTCCTCTGTGGGTAGTCTCATGTCGGGAATGGTTTCTGCCTTACTTCCAGGAATGGGAGTTGGAGGTCAAGTGAAGATCTTTCGCAGGTCACGCAGATATTTCCTGGCTTATGTTGCCCTGACTCTGAAGATCATCTGCTGATGGGGTCTGGAGATGGTGGAGATAAGGACTCTTACCAGGAAGTTCCTGGATGAGAGGGTGTTGTCGACCCATTTCCAGAGACCATTGGCCTCAAGGATTGCCCCGGCCGGGATTGGGGCGGGGTTACGTTTATTGAATTCGGACAGGATCCATTAAAGTTTGGGATGTGGGGCCCGGCGTTGCTTCCATGAAAGCTATTTTGTAAGTGGTAATGTGAAGTTCAGGCATCTCAATGATAGGGGTTGTCCCCATGAGGGATGCAGCAATGCATTAGAGAGCATGGATCATTTCCTGCTTCACTGCCCTTATAATATAGAGGTCTACAAAAGGGTGGGTGCTTCCTTAGGTTGGTCCAGGTTGGCGAGCCTCTCCTGTACTGAGTGGGCCTATGGAGAATTCAAAAACCCAGTTAGTACAGTGGTTAGGTATCACACATGGTGCGCACGGTGTTTAGTGTCAACGCGTCAGAAAACCCTCTCGGTGGAGGAAGTGAGTAGGCACATATTGGGCAACCTGGTGAAGGTACGCTCGGTGGAGTTCCAGAGGTTGGGGGATCCTAGGGGATCCTAGGGCGGCCACTCTTTGGAGGGGTTTGTCTTCTGGGGTAACCTAATTCTTTTCAGATTCCATCTCTCTGGTGTTGGGCTGATTTCTATACACGTAGCTTTTTGTTTTCTTTTTTTTTGAGACAAAGACGGACACAGAACCCGAGCCTTTTGGAGGGTAAGTGTGATTCATATAAGGTTTATTAGTATTACATAATTAAAAAAAATATATATATATATATATATATACACTGTTTTATTTACTTTTCTTTTTAATCCCATGAAGGGATAACTATGGTACTCTTTTTTACACTTAGTAATGTTTTATCATATTCATCTAGACTAAAACATTACAATCTGTGTCAGCATGCACTGGCCGCAGTAGGGCAGCACACAGTGTGCCCTGACTGCAGGCTTGTTACACAGCCAGCCCTGGAGATACTTTGGACGCCATAGCTGACAGTTTAGAAGGGACGTTCCCCAGGCACCATCGGTCCACCAGGAGTCCCTAGCAACCCAGCAGGGCTAAAGCCGCTTTGATACTGCTTGTGGTCACGGACCATTGCAATCAAAGGTGTTTAAGCGCCGGGTGATAGGAGGTTTCCTCCCTTTCGGCGCTTTACAAAGGCTGTTCCAGGAACGCAGTCTATTATGTACAAGTTCTGTTTCCTAAAGCAATGATCACACGGCTTATCCATTGCATAATTGCTGGGACATATTTTCGCCCGCAATTACCGCCCGTGTGGCTGTGCAGCGTGGAGCCGGGGCGATGGGGGCCGGCAGCCCGCCGGCCCCATAGCCATTCATTATTCAGGGAGACGTAATCCATAATTCTCTATGAGAACTGTGAATTACCGTAATGACTGGGACGTAGTTAGGCCACATTGAGTGCAGTACAGCGCGAAATATGAACCGAAATACGTCCCAAAATAAGCCGTGTGAATAGAGCCTAACACAGCTGCGGTGCCAGGAGCCGCAATTTCCCTATTCTGCAGGGACGTCAAAAGATGTACGTAGGCCGTGCTACGCAAAAATTCCAGCAAAGGATGAATATGCATCGCTTTAACATAAAGAAAAAGTATAGATTACAAAGTGTATCCAGACACTTTGCAGATTATCACCAAGCAGATCATGAAAAACCAGAGTTACAATTATAGATCAAATACATATCTCAGTCCCCCCCCAAATAGAATTGAAATGCTAAAATAAAGAGATGTATAGGATTTTCATGCTACAAACTCTTAATCCATATGGGCTCAATGAAGCCACAGAGGTTACTTAAAAATAATATGAAAAATTAGCGATAAGGAAATAACTTCCCACACAGTATTAAACTTTTATGAAAAGAGAGATGATAAAGAAACTTTTTTTTTAGTAAAGATAAAAATGAGGTTAAATTGTGCCACCTAGTGAGGACTCTTGGTATATACAATTGTTTCAAATTGTTTTAAATTATATGGATAACTTTTTTATATGGAGTGTCTAAATATGTATATATGTTCTTTAGTGTTTCTTACATTGTATTAAAAGGATATTGTCATATTGTTAAATGCATAGTGTAATTAGTCCTTTTAAGTTGTATTTTTTTATGTAACTGTTGATATTTATAAATTTTTGTCATTCCATTGATGTTTTCCTTTAAGTATAGAGACAATGAATCTGATTTTAATTACTCCAAGCGTGCCGCCCATTGGTTTGAGTATTTGGTCTTTTTAAGTAGATGTATGTTAGTATTTTTTAAATGGAACCTAAGGAAGTCTTTTAGAGAAAACACATTGTTTTATGTATAATAAAATTATTCTATCCTATTTTTTAGTCCTTGTTTGCGCTAGTAGAATCTCTCACGTCTGTCTGTTCTCTTGGTCAAAGTGAACGGGGTTTAAGTTTATCTGAATTACCTTTTTTTTGTATAACTGAAAACATTGAAATAGTCTCTTCTTCCAGGTATGTCCAAAATCCAAAGTCAGCCCATGCAGGGAATATGTGGACAAATTAACCTCTCAGAACAATAGCGGCCTTCAAATATTCCTCTTGTTGGTGTTGTAACCACAAATGCTTAGTGCCTCTAAGAGTAAAAATACCTGATTTGTGTTCATTTACAACGAAGAAAATGTCCACTAGAGTTATTTACACAAAGCCATCTCCTCAATTGGGTGGATACTATCAGCTCCACATAGTTTCGTAACGTTCATATTGCAAGTGGTTCCAACTACCATCCAAGCACACCATATTGAACTCACCACTACGACACAATTCTGTGTCTACTCTAAATTTATGAAGTGGGGACAATACAATTGTCAACATTTCTTTAGCTTCATTTCGAGATGGACCCCAAACAGGGAGAACTCCTATCTAATGAATAATTACGCGTTTTAAGGACATCGTTGGTTGGTCATGAAACGTTCATTAACACATTCGTTTTTTGTATTATAAACCAGTAAATAAGTTGATATCTTTACAGTTATCTATAGATGTTTGTGTCCTTCCAACTGTCTGTCAAAATTAAACCAACAAGAACACGTTCCATCAATAATTCTACACTACATATAGACACCCCCTGAACAATGAAACATTCTGCAACTTCTAATATATTTAGTTGCTTCACTGTTGTGCATAGAACCTGAGACTTTTGAGGGCTGCACGTCAAGGTCTGCAGTAGCGCACTCTCAAACACACTTAGAGCTATGCGGACCGACCGGGTTCCTAGCAGCACCCCCATATAGCTAACGAAACCCCACCACTCATGCATTGTATTGTCAATGAACATACAAGACTTCGTTACACACAAAAGTCATATAAGATTTTCTTTCTCTCTCTGCGACCCATAACACAACAGATCTCTCCAGCAGTTCACCTCACGTTCATTGCTCAAGAGAGGTACTCGAATACATTGTCTTTCAGTGAAAGCGACAAAGTCTCATAGTGTGAGTCATACAGAGACCTTTCTATCCCTGCCCTGATTATATTTTTTGGTAACCAGATAAAAATCAAATATCTACAGAACAAAAATTTGTTTATGAAATTGTCTTGAATGGCGGCTTCTGTGCTGACATAGGGATATGTGCTCCCAAAAAAAAATTTTTTTGCTACAATCCTTCTGCATTGCTATCACATCAGTTAGTAGCTGCAGTCCTAGTATCCAGAATCCTCTACTGAGCAGAACCTCACAGACAAGACGAGAAAATGTTACAGGCTATAGATTTTTTTAAGCGTGTGCTCGTATTCCATTACATTGGCTTGCAGGAACTGTTCTGAACCCATGATCAACGGTCTACTGGAGAGAACTATAGGAAGGGACAGTGGTTCCTGCGCTGTGATCAGATCAATTAGTCTCCATTCACTCCTCACCAACCTGAGCCAGCGCAGTTGGAGCCATCACTCTCGTAGGTCTTCTACATCATTTCTTGGTTGACCTGCCTTACCTGGATGTGCCCTCCTCTATAGCTACTTATTCTCTTGCTCTATCTTGTTTCCATTCTGAATACTTGCTTTAGGCTTTCCAAGCTATTTACGGTCTAAGAAGCTGGTTAACTTCTCAATAGTCGCCTCACTGGTTGAAAGGACAAGCTCTCCTCTCCAAGACGCCAGATCATCGGGATATCATACTGGGGATATTCATTCATCAATTTTGCCTCTTATTTGGGGTAAACTCGAGACCTTAATAGTGGTTCCCAATAAAACCAGTGGGGCACTAAGAGATACAGCTTTCATATGAATTCTCCTTATTTAGACTCTTTATCAACTTCATGGTTGTAATCTTTTCCTTTTGTTGAGACTCTGATCTGCATCGGACTCATTGTGACGTCTCTCCTGAGAAATGTGAGGATGATCAAGGAAGAACAGATCGAGTACACTCCTCCTCCTCAGTCCAGGGACATTATCGAGCAGTCAGAGTCATGATCCTAAAAACCTTCCTATAAAGCCGCAACTCAGAATCCTCGCAGAATTGTCTCCGCTATGTCGGCGTGAATTCCATACAAGCCGTATTCCTGCAAGTGGATGTAAATTTTGGGACCCTCACATGATAAATCCCTACATCAGTGAGTCTATATTTAACATTAATTACAGGAAATCCTAATTAAGAAGCAGCTGTTACCATAAGAAAGAGAAATATCTTCTGACACAATATGAAAAATAATATCTATCTATCACTATGCTATCTATCTATTCCATATCCTATCTA
The DNA here is from genome assembly GCA_025379985.1 of Phyllomedusa bahiana. Lineage (NCBI taxonomy): Eukaryota > Metazoa > Chordata > Amphibia > Anura > Hylidae > Phyllomedusa > Phyllomedusa bahiana. Next base: position 12,339 of record JAODAL010041985.1, read on the forward strand.
TCTATTCTATCTATCTATCTATCTATCTTATCTACTATCTATCTATCATCTTATCTATCATATCTATCTATCTATCTATCATTATCATCTCTCTCTCTCTCTCTCCTCTCATATCTACCTATATAACTCATATCCAGGCTCGGACTGCCCATAGGGGAATAGGGGAAACCCCCCGTGGGCCCAGATCATGGTAGAACCTGGAGTTTTTTTTTTAATTTCAAAAAACATCCTAAAAAGGCAAAGAAGCATAGAAAGAGAGGCAAAAAGGCAAGAGGCAAGCATATATGAGGCAGTTCGGAAAAGAATCCTTTCCAGTAGCTGTAGGGTGGGACCCTACAATTAACTCCACCGTGGGCCCATAAACAGTTCAACTGGTGGGCCCCCTAGAGACCAACTCCACCTGTGGCCCCAGATACCCCATTCCGACACTGCTCAAATCTATCTATCTATCTATCAACGTATGCGGGGGTTCTATCCCTAACTATCTATCTATCTATCTATCTCATATCTATCAATCTGTGTATCTATCTATATATTTATCTATCTCCCATCTATATCATATCAACTACCTATCTATCTCCTATCTATCTATCTATCTATGGTACTATCTATCTATCTATCTATTCTATCTATCTATCCTATCACATATATAATAAATATATATATAATATGTATGTATATATATATATATATATATATATATATGTGTTATACTCTTTAAGTATCTAACCCTATCACTTCGTTACGTATATTTGGGTAAGTCTTTCTCCGTCATAGGACTGTGGGCTGTATAGCTCCAATCCTCTAACTAGGGCCTCTCTTGCTCGCATCTGTAAATGAATCTGTAAGTGGAGCAACTGGAAGACTGAGCATTTAGGTTTCAGCCACCTGTTACATAAGAGAAAGCTGGAGTCTGTGAGAGATGGTATCACTGGTCACCAGAGATATGAAAGATAAAGCCTTCCCATTTACCCTATGATAACCAAGGATTGGATGTTAACATTTTTTCTCCTATAGACCACTAGACGTCCCAACAAATTCAGTGCTGATTCCCAGATCAAACTGAATGCGAGTAGAAAGAATAGTCTAAACGCCTATATTTTGCCCTAAACTCAGGACATTATTAAAACCAGAAACTAACCTATAGCTAATTAGGACCATTATGGTTTGGCAACAACGTATCAACAAGAAGAGAAGTGTCACAAAGAAAGCCCAGTTCCTCTAAATGGCCAAAATCTAAAAGGCTTGGAGAGAAACATTGGCAACCAATGCGAGCATAAACTGGATATTCTCATTCTAAGAGTCATGTAGACTGAGACCACACTAATGTTTAGAAACATCGCAACGTGGAAGGCCTCATAGTCTGGACCTTGGATTAGAGTCACGGGCCCACTCAAGTGACAGTTGTGTCATTCCGTTCATTGGCCATGAACACTACAGATTTCCTGCTCAGTGCCACCATGCTGATGGAACTAAAGCAAGATGTCTCCCATTAAGTGTCGAAGTGTGTGACCCTGTCGGCTAGGTACAAAGTACTGTTCCACTCAACAATTTAAATAGTTGGAAGACACCATCAGGACTAGATCGATAAGGGTTCTTGCAGAGCGAGATAGCGAGCTGAGTATTGCAAGTGTCACTAAGATCTGCGCAAATCAATGATATTTAATCAAGCAGCTCCAATTGTGTGGTCCAAAGCGTTGAGAGGATGGGCAAACAGCGTGAGAGTCAGATAGGAAGCACAAAAACTCCAAGCGCTTGGTACACAGTTTTGTGGATGATTGTGTGATTAACTCCTGTTCATCGCCTGTTATTGACAATTTGTAAGAAAGCTAGGGGAAAAGAATCCTTGATCTAATAGACCTTGGTTTATGCACTCCAAAGTCCACTTGTACATCACCTAAAATGTCAGCATTGTACAACATTGCGTGTCCTGGTGTTGAAAAACAACAACAAGATGGAAATGTATAGCAATAAGGTTACAATGACTCGGCATGGACAGTTCTCCACCAGTTTCCCATCATCACGAGGCAGAATTAACACTGGACAAGGTAACACCTATGTAATAGAAAAACACAGGAACCACCATGCACTATAGACTGACCACCTCCTGTTTTCTGTAGAAGATCACTTCCCCCCGCAGTCTCCTCATCACAGGCAGGATTACACTGACAGTGTTAACACCTATATATAGAGAACACAGGATCCACCATTCACTAAGACTGACATCTCCTTTCTGTAGAGATCACTATCCCTGCTAACTCCTCATTACAAGTGCAGGATTACACTGACAGAAAACATCTCTATATAGATAACACAGGATTCACCATTCACTATAGACACCCACCTTCGGTTTCCTGTAGAGAACACTTCCCCGCAGTCTCCTCATCACAGAATGATTACACTGATTGGCAACACGCACCACCCGAACTAAAATAGAGAACACACCTCCTGTTCTGTAGAGATCATCATTCTCTGGCAGTCATCACAAAGGCTCTCAGGCATTACACTGACAGTGTACACCTATATATAATATAACACAGATCCACCACTCACTATAGACTGACACACCTCCTGTTCTGTAAAGATCCACATCTCTGCAGTCTCCTCATCAACACAGAACAGGATATACACGCTGACAGGTTACACCTATATATACCAGATAACACAGATCCACCATTCACTATAGACTGACACCACCTGTCCCTGTAGAGATCACTTCCTGCCAGTCTCCTCATCACAGCCACATTACAGTGACAGGTAAAGCCTATATGTAGATAACATAGGATCCTCCATTCACTATAGACGACACCTCCTGTTCTGTAGAGATCACTATCCCTGCAATCATCCTTATCACAGGCAGGATTCACTGATTGGCAACACCTATATATAATAACACAGGAATTAACCATTCCTATATACTGACCCTTCTGTTCTGTAGAGAGTGTGTGTCCCCTCCCCCTACAGCAGCAGATTCACACTTCTATTGGAGAGGAGAGGAGGAGTAGTCCTGCAGTTGACGAGCTCCCCAGTGTGGGGATCCTTATCTCCCTCTCCTGCTCTGCCAGAGGGGAGATTAACCCTATGATGCCGCATTACCAAGCAGCCTGGCTCCCTGAATGGTCAGGGAGCCAAGAATCTCAATTTCCAGCCAGTAGGAGAGTTGGTGATGCCAGACAGCAGTGAGGAACAAAGGAGTGATGTTTACTCTGCAAACACCCCCAGCAGAGTGAAGAAGGTGAGTCATCCTGCTGAGAGCACATGTGTCTAGGATCAGAGAGACCCTGGCAGGAGCACTTCCTCCACTGTCAGTGAAGCTGGCAGCTTATGCAAACAATTCCCTGCAGAGGTGATAAGATGCAGTAATGGAGGAGTGGAGAGCAACAGAATCCACAGTGAGGGACCTGTCAGAAGAGATGGAGAGAGCACAGAGCCAGAGAAAGTAGGACAGCTATGAGGATAGGAGAGGAGCACAAAGCCAGGTGTCCCCCTAATCTCAATATAGCTACGAGAACTTCAAGTGAAAGCATCGTTGAGCCAAGCAAGCATAGCCTGTGTGGAACCCAAGCAGCCAGCCTTTGTGAGCCAAGCAGCAGCAGTCCTAATGTGAACCAGCCATGCATCAATAAACCAATCAACAACAACCCTGATTCAGCCATGAAAAGGTCCAGTAGAAGATTTGGAACGGGAAGTCCAGCAAAGGATCCAGTGGCAGCACCAACAAAGGAGAAAGACCGGCGGCGCCAGCGTCAGCGGAGGCGACCGCGAGGATTGGAGTGTGGGTTGTGGCGAGACTCGCACCCAGGTTCAAGCGGAACTTCAGCTATAAGCAAGCCAGGTTAAAAGCGTCCAGTGTGAGACAAAGGAATTAGAGCAGTGCTGAGCTCTCCCTGCATGCAGCAGGGGCCGAGCAGCGGACAAAGCAAGGAGGAGTGGAGAAGCCGTTCACAGAACAACCGACGTGCCGGTAAGATTCAGCCAAAGTATATAAATAAAGTTAAAGGGGGGTCCCCAGGGACCAAGTACACAGTCTACCTAAAAGAAGCGGTAACCACCTGAAACCCCCGAGAATGGATGGAGCAAGTGACCTAATTACAAACTAGGGGGGTAAAAGAAGCAAATGACATCTCCTGCAGTTTCCGGTCTAGAAATTGCTTTTTTTCTAAAGGAATATGAACAGTGTAATAATGACAACTGTGTTATTTTCAAAGAAAAAATAGATGATGTAAAATTTAATGATAAAAAATGCCAACATCTAGAAAGAAAAAAGACCTCACAAAAGACTGAGTGAAAATTTGGGACTGAATATAGGGAAACTGAAAATGAGGAGAACTCTGATATATGACAATAGCGGAGTATAAACTCACAGACATAAATCTAATTTTGCCTATTTGGGTTAAATTTGTAGCAAAAAATCACAGTGAAGAAAAAAAACCAATTAAAAAATAAATTTTACTTGATATGCCTTAAAAGAATGCCACTCAAAATGAGGACCCACAGCAACAAACAACCAAAATTTGTTCTCCTAGAGAGGAAGAAATGCTGGTTCCTCAAATCTAAATATCCAATATAGTTTGGAACTGACCAAGGGTGAAGATTGCCCCCTCGCGAAGTAAGTCCCGCCCCAGACAGGAGCGGCCCACACCTATTGAGAGCGCACCTAGGTAGACCCCCTTAAACATGTTCCTAAAAAGGCTACCAGCAGGACTCCCCATATGTGCTATAGACACATCAGGAGAAACAATACTATCCACATAAAATCATTCTTTTTAGTCCACATGACAAAACAAGAAAAAAAAAACAAAAACAACGTCTGTTGCAGTCAATTGTATTCAGAAAAATGTGTGATTAGATTTACAAGACCCACAAACAAAAACAACATTCCGTAGTATAATTAATTCAAAAAACCTGTGTGTTTTGTTCAAGACCCGTCGCGTTTCCCCCAAAAATTCTATAGGGTTCATCAGGGGTAACAAGAGAACATTGTAGCCGAACAAGACTAAAATCACAGCATACATAGACTAATAGGTAAATATACTTAGCAATGATATCCTTAATGGTGGTAAATGCCCGTCAAGATATATCCAATAAGATACAGATTGACGATGTGTCTGATTCCTCATGTGGACGATACTTGCCAATGCATCCATGCTCCCCCAGGAGAATCTTTAAAGGTGGATCACCCACCGAAGTTATCCTCACAAAAACAAAAATCATAACTTCCTCCCCCCCCCCCCACCACGGAGTCAATTCAGGCCCCCATAGAGTATAGAGATCTCTCATCTCCCAGATATTTCACAAGGAAGAGCAGGTCGCCCCCCCTTTTTGGTGGTTCAGTGATGCGTCCCTACCGCCACTTGACACAACCACATAACATCGCTGCAGAGGTGCCGATCGGATTGTACATTCGCAGACATTCAACCGTTCAGAGCAAAACGCTACTCGATCGGTGCAACCATCCCAGCGCCAATAACAAACATAATAACAGCGTACATATATGCATACTTTGTCTTGTATAAAAAAACATCCAATCTATACCAATATGAGTGTAATAGAGAGGGAAGCATAAAGCATCGCCCACCGAGGATCATAATCAGTAATAAAAGATCAGAATAGATGTGTTTGGTGTGGACATCCTGTCCCGTAAAAGCCACATTGGCACTATCACCGAAGTTAACCTACATTACCTTTAGATATTATATAGATATAGAAAATACAGTTAAAACACCTTTGTCATAAACAATAGATATACGGCATACCCAGTACATAAATGTCAAAATATACTGTAGTGAACACTTAGAATATATAAATAAAATAAAAAAGTAATGTACAAGAAGCACCCAAAATAACAGTAAGTCATTCAGGGGGGGCCACTCGGTTGCATATTTTTGAGCCCTATACGTACATTCATCCTCCTTACAGGAGGATTTTATCTATGTCACCTTTTCTAAGAGGAAGTCTGGATTGTTCAATACAAACAAAAGAAAGACAAAGTATACATCACCCATGTTTAACTCTCCCACACATGACGGGCCAATTGGGTGTCTCGACGATGGTCTCACATCCCACCAAATGTTCACCTATCCTAGTTTTTTTGATGTATCTATTGTTTCCTACATACTGTTTTTTTACATTGACATGGTGCATAGATAGACTGCCCCTTTAGAGTAACAATTGAAAGAATTCTCGGATCCAGAAGATTTTCCTTTGACCTGACACACAAGAATCCCCTGGTTTTTTGCACATAGGGGCATTATACACACTTACCACAATTGTACATACCATAGGTCTATTTAACGTAACCAAGACTGGGGTTTGGAGTGAGGTGTGTAGTGACTATGTATTAATCTATCTTGCAGGGACCTCCCTCTCCGATATGTTCGACAGATGGACTAAATTGAACAGACTCCTTCCAATCCTTGTAGCTCGTAATATAATCCCAGTATTTCCTCAAGATCTTATAATACTTACAACCTACAAACATCATACTCCCAATTAACTCTACTATCGATTCTCTGGTCTCTTTTTGGACTAGGGTTAGAAGGTGAGGTTCTATCCTTCTCCGAAGGCATATTTAAAGGCCGAATTTAAAATCGGCAAAGGATAACCCCTATCCAGAAAGGTTCCTTCATGTCATTGGACGTGGCATAGAATCATTCATCAATGTTTGAACAGAAACGCCTCACCTCAGTTAGTTGTCCCTTTGGTATACCTCGTAATTTAAAACTCGGTGGATGGTGGCTCTCCCATCTCAGTGAGATTATTAGTTGAGTGTAGGTTTCCTTAAGGTGGTTGTTTGTAAGGTTACCTCTTCATCTTTCCAGATTTTAACATCCAAAAAATGATATTTCTCGTCTCATAGATTTCTTGAGGTAAAACTAAGACCAATTTCATTGATGATAAGAAGTATCAATGAAAGAATGAAATTGACGCCATCAGTGCCCTGCCCAATATAAAAACATCATCGAGTTCTCACCCACAATAAAATACATGAGGAATAGATCTCCAAAGCCTCACTGAACACCTGGTCTTCTCCCCCCAGCCAGGGAAGCAAATTTGCATGCGAGGAGCACATCTGCTCCCCATAGCTGTGGCCCCCCTGAGCTGTTGGTAGAACCCGGGTCCCAAACATAAACGAAAATTAATGGGTGAGTACAAATTCCAAAGTTGAGTTACCAGTGTAATTATGATTGGCATGGCCCTTGTATGCTTCCTAGTATGCCGAAAAGATTCAATACCGCCTTCAGTCCATAACAATGGGGAATAACTACGTAAGAGCCCTCCTAACCATAACCACCGAGGCCAATTTTACAACGGCATCCACCGAGATTCCTTCCAATTTTCTAAGCAAGTCCGATGTATCCCTCAATTAGAGGGCAAAGTGACCACAAATTCCTCAAGATTTCATCTAGGTTAAATCCCGATGTTTTGTGTGAGAGACTCAATACCGGACACATATTGGGCGTCCCTTCAGAGGGACAGTCCCTTATTGGAATTTTGGGCAAGTGCATAGAAGTCGACTATCTAGTTTTTTTGGTAATAAGAATTTTGTGATATTCTTCTTTAGATAGTGATCCCATCTCCCATCCCTTCAAGGTCACATGTTTTTCTAGTTCCTTCAAGAAATTCCTCCGTAGGATCACCAGGAAGTATAGCATAAGTTAATACGTCCATTAAGTATTTTTAAAACACATTTATATTATATATTTTCATGATCCAAAGATAACTATATTAGCCCCCCTTATCGGAGGGCGTTAATATCAATTGACAGCCTCTGACTTCAAGAGAAAGCAGAGCCCTGCATTTCTGTCCCTGTTAAGTATTCTTATTAAGCTCTATTTCATATGTTTTTTTTTTGCTAACATTTCCAGCTCTTGTGTGACCAATTTGAGAAAAACATCAATTTCGTCAGGGTTACCTGGTGGTGGGGGTAATTGATACTTTTCTTTTCAGTGTAGTTAATAACCCCTACACTTTGACCCCTCATTCGCCTCTATCAATTCTGGCCAAAATCCTCATCCCAGAAAAATTCACCTCCATAAATACCATATTCCTCCACATCTATTTTGATCTATCATTATTTGAAGAATAATATGCATTTTAGTTTTTCACACAAATAAATTTAGGTCTTTAATCCATTGTAAATTCCCTTAAATCTGTAGTTGGCACAAAAGAGAGAAGCCCCTAGATAGAATCTTTAAATTCCTCCTGACTAAGTAGTTCGTTTCGGATAAAATTAATTTATTTGAATTTTCTTTGCTTTTGCACTCTCTTGGCTATACTCGATGCCCTCACCACTAAGAGGGGAACCTCCGCCTGCCTCTAAAAAAGAGGGAGCCATAGAGGAGGATGAGAAGGACAAGGAATTTGATTGATGTAAGATGATGCCCTCTTTGTGTTGTTGATAATATCTGGTGGAACTTAAGATCTTCTGTCTGATTGTTGGGGATATTGTATTCCTGCCATCTATTAAAGAGCTCACCTATTCGAGTACTGGAAGAATCAACCTCTTCCTCGAGTAGGGATTACGCTCTCGTATTTCAAATGTGTATTTTGTCCGTTTCTATCGATGGATTCGTGGTCAGATGGGAAATGTCTGTTTCTATGTTTTTCACCCTCAAACAAATGTGAGAAGACCTTACCCACTTTAAATTCAGTTAGATCACGACTGAACTGTTTAGGTTTACGTTCCTCGTATGTTCTTTCGATATCTCTCACAGCCGTTATTCAACAAGGTTTCCTCTCCTCGTTGTAAATCAAGGGTCAGTTTTGAGATTTAAGGCTTTTTCTTTATGTTCCTTTAATTGATTGGCAGTGTTTTCTCTAGTGTTATTTTTTCTTCCTCAGCAAAAATCCCATCAGTCTCACAAGATGAGCTGATGAGTTCTTGCTGCTACCATTTTTTTTAGACAATAAAGGGGATCTTGAACGAGATTGATGGACTCACATTTGACCTAAGACCTCTTGGGGACAATATATGCTTAATATAATTCTCAAGTCAGAACTTCCCAGAAGGACTTTATCTGTTTCTATATAGGCCACTAAAGTTGATCATGTAAATTAGTGTTTTTTAAACTAATATACCTCAGTATTTTTCACTCAATTACAGTCAGAAAACACCCTTTGAGCTTCAATTAGCCATTTTTTTTTTTATTCCAGTTGTATCAGGTTCACTTAAAAAGCCTTCCATCAGAAAAAACTCACAGACATAAGTCTAATTTTGTCCATATTTGGTTAAATTTGTAGCCAAAATTCACAGTGAAGAAAAAAAAACCCCAATTAAAAAATAACTTTTACCTTGATATGCCTTAAAAGGAATGCCCTCCGAAAATGGAGGACCCACAGCAACAAAACACCAAATTTTGGTTCTCCTAGAGAGAAGCAATGCTGGTTTCCTCTAAATCTAAATATCGCAACTATAATGTGGTACGACCCAAGTGAAGAAGATTGCCCCCCTCCGACGGAGTAGTCGCTCCCATCAGGAGCGGCCCCACCTATTGAAGCGCACCCTAGGTCAAGCCCCTTCAAACATCCTAAAAGGATACCAGCAGGACTCCCATATGTGCTAACGACACTCTAGGAGAAACAATTTCTATCCACATAAAATCATTCTTTTTGAGTCACATGTAACAAAACAAAAAAACAAAAAAAACAAAAACAACATTTTCTGTTGCATTCATTATTCAGAAACCTGTGAGATTTGTTCAAGACCCACAAACAAAAACACAAACACATTCGTTGATACTTAATTTCAAAAACCCCCCCGTGTGGAATTTGAGTTCAAGACCCGAACGCGTTTCCCAACCAAAATTTCTATAGGGTTCATCAGGGATAACAAGAGAACAATTAGCCACAAGACAAAAATCACAGCAAACTAGACTAATAGGTAAAGATACTACAAGATATCCTTAATTGTGGGTAAGCCGGGTCAAGATAATCCAATAAAGAATACAGAATTGATGATGAAGTCCTGATCCTCAGAGTGGACGATACTGCCATGTCATCCATTCACCCCATGGAGATCTTAAAGTGGGAACACCAACCGGAAATGTGATCTCACAAACCAAAACAACACTTCCTGTCTCCTCCCCCCGCCCCCCACATCCCCCCACGAGATCAAGTTCAGGCCCCGCAGATGGAGTAGATATATCTCTCATTCCCAGATATTCGACAAGGGAAGAGCAGGTCGCCACCCTTTTGGTGTGGTAAGTAAGGCGTCTACCGCACTGACTACCACATAACAACGCTGCAGAGGTGCGACGGATGTACAGGCGCAGATACGACCGTTCCAGAGCAAAACCTACTCTACGTAGCAAAAACATCCCAGCATTCCCAACAATATCTTGTAGGCGTAAAAGTTATCTTAGTTACCCCTGATGAACCCAATAGAATTTTAGGGGGAAACAGCGTCGGGTCTTGAACAAATCACACGGGTTTTTGAATTAATGAATACAACGAAGTGTTTTTGTTTTTGTTTTTGGGTCTTGAACAAATCACACAGTTCTGAATCAATGATGCAACAGAACGTTGTTTTATTTTTTCTTGTTTTGTACATGTGACAAAAAAGAATGATTATATGTGATATAATTGTTTTCACCTTGAGTTCTATACACATAAGGGAGTCCTCTGGTATCCTTTTTAGGAAACTGTTTAAGGGTCTGGACCAATGGTGAGCCGCTCTCAATAGGTGGGGCCGCTCCTGTATGGGGCGACTACACCGCAGGGCAAACTTCACCCCTTGGGTCAGTACCACTATATTGTATATTAATATTAAAAGGAACCAGCATTTCTACCCTCTCTAGGTAGAAACAAATATTGGTGTTGTTGCTGTGGTTCCACCCTTTTGGGAGGTCATTCCTTTTAAGGTCATTCAAGTAAAAAGTTATTTGTTTAAATTGGTTTTTTTTTTCACTGTGAATAGGGGGAGTTTTCAAAAAAAACTATCAAACGGGAGAGATTTAGGGGATGGGGGAAAAAAAAAGGGGAGGAATAGAGGATAAAGAAAAAGGGAAGAAAATAGAAAGGGAGACAGAGGGGGATGGGAAGGGGGGGACATAGCAGGACCGGGGCCCCCTCTTTTTCCCCCTCAAACCCCGCCCCCCAAGTGGAGGTAGCGGGATCCCCCCACGCAGAGGTGGGCTAAATGGGGGGGGGGGAATGACAAATTCTGGGGGCCCCCGGGGGGTTACTTAGGGAAGAATGGCAGCTGGAGTCTCCGTCAATCTTAAAAAGCTTTTCCTTTGGGGACGATTTCCCGGGGCAAAAGGGAGGGAAGAGGAAGCAGAAAAAGGTTGCGGTGGAGATATCTAGGATGGGTGTTTTGTTACCCTTTCCTGGGAAAACCAGTAATGCAGAGGGGGTGCGGAGGATAACTGCGAAAGGAGGGTCAGTATGGGGGTCCCCCGTGTATTATCCCCATAAATGTTAACTGGCCCATAATTATAACATCAATATCCCCATAGCCATAAGTCTTCCCCTACGGTGTAGCCGAGTAACAAGCTGGTCCATAAAAGAAGTGAACGGAAAAAATGTGGGAAGTACAAATGACAATGATATGGAAGAGAAAGGTCAAGTAAAGAAGTTAGGAGAAAATGCGGGCCAGTGAGGGAAAAAAATGAAAAGGTCAACGCAATGAAGCAAATGATGAAGTGATATATGGGACAAATGGTGAATGAATGGGGGGTGAATGAAGGAGGCGGTTTGGGGGACAATGTTGGAATGAATGGAGGGGTGAATGATGGAGTGGTTCTGGCGTGGCCTCCTAAGGGACGAATTGTGAGGGTTTAATGATGGAGGGATCTGGAGGGGACAATAAGATTGGTGGGATGAATGAAAAGGGATGGGGGTGACAAATGGGTGGACACTGAAGGAATGAGGTGAATGACGAGGGTCAAGGGGACAATGTCGGAATAAAGGGTGGGGGAGAACTGAAGGAGGGTGGTGGGGTACAAATGTTGAAGTAAGTGATGGGGAAAAGGATGTAGGTTTTGAGGGGGACACAAATGTCAGAATAAATAAGGAATGATGGTGGAAGGCAAGGGCAGGAATGCGAGTGGCAGAGACTAGCTTCTAGGGATGAAGAAGTTTTTGCGGGGGTAAGGCAGGAAAAAGAGAATGGAGACAAGAGTGAATGAAGGAGCAAGTACAAGTAGGATGGAGAGTGGTAACGGCCCACCTGCCCCTCGGCTGCAATAGCCCCCATCCTTAGGGACATGAAGGGGGGCGTAGTTATAACGCAAACTCGTGGCGGGCGGGCTGGTAGGTCTTCGGACCAGCCACCGGTTGCGGCCGTGGGGTGGAGGAAGATCAGCGCCGCTTCCTGAGGCCCTCAAAGAGAGGCGTACCAATCAGTCACCATAGATTGAAGGAGAAACCGTTGTCCCTTTTGTGTATAGAGAGGTCATGGCTCTCTGCCTCCGGAGAGGCAAAACGGACAGAGGAGACAAAGTGCCAGGGCCACCTCCTACAGCCGGGCACGGGAGTCATCCAGCGGAAATTCGTCCATACTCAGATGTAGGCAAAGACGCGATCCCCGATAGATCGAAGAGTGGTTGAGCTCCTGTTTGGGATGGAGTTTTCAAGGGTATCTCGGACATCTTTGCCTCTGATATAACCTACTGGGTCCTCCTATATATGACGTGGAGCTCATCGCGGGCCGAGGGACTCAAACTTTTCTGGTCCCACTAATAAACTCAAAACAGTCATCGCCCGAGTGGTCGGGGTTTCGATTCCCACGCGATATCCCGCCAAAATAAACGTACAGAGAGTTGTCCGTTTTAACACATAACGAATCCATCCACTATATGTAGACATCCATGACCTTGGCTAAGCAGGTACGTAGAGTGTTCAGTTTTCCCAATAAGTAACAGGGATGAGCACGGTATCTGGTCAGGGCCTGGACCTTCATGTCAAGACTTAGATACGCAGGTAACACCATCACCACACATCCCTTCCTCCACTTTCCTCGCAGAGACCAGAATCCTGGTCTTGTATACCAGGGTGCCAGCCAATCCTGACCACAGTGTGGCGACCAACACACTGATATTGCACCAGTGTGCAAGGGCGCAAGGTATGTGCACTATGTGGGTGAAGCTAGGCCATCCTAGCCACATCTTGTGACAGGATATTGCTGTCACCTGTGTTGCACTTTGGTCATCCACTTTAGCCGCTGCCCTCGCTCCTTCGCCATCAACCCGCCCTCTCGGGCATATGGGTGAGAGCAAAGGTGCCTTACGACGTGGGTAGAGGGATTACATGATCTAAGGAAACAACAATGACTAAGAGAGCTAAGGGTCAATTATGAAGAAAAATAAAATGGCACACGAAATACGGCGCGCATCGGAGGTCGCTCAAACGTGAGAGGAGGGGAGCTTCCGACCCCTTCCCGAGGGTCTCTGCGACCTTAACCCGGAAACCGACCTCCAATGTAGTTGATACTCTGAGGAAAGTGACATTGAGGAAGAGACCATGAGAATGGAGGAAGGAAGAAGCCGCCCTCCGCCCGCAGCCTCCTATCACTCAGGGACCGAAAGAAGGGAGCGATGGTGGCGGAAAGTGGAAGAGCGGTTCACGAAACGGAAGTGCCAAGTTAAGGGAGATAAGGAGAAAGCGAGTGGCGATCTCTCTCTCACTAGAGTGGGATCACTCCACGGGGTATCCCTAACCCTAATCTGAGATACCGGTGCCAAGGAAGGCACGGAACCCCCCCTGATGAGGTCGCCAATAGTTACGGAGTCCACAGTAGTCCCCACACGCTCATCGGGGTGATGAGGAAGAGGTAGGACGAATGTTACAAGAAGGCCGGGCCGAGAGACCATCATGACTTGGTATTGCCCCTGAGGAAAACCCCCAAGGGTAGGTTAAAAGACCCAGGTGTAAGAACAGTCAGGCAACTGAGTGGTGGAAGCGGAGAAAACAGTGACACAGGGGGGAGGGTTCTAACACACTTGTAAATATGGATATGTCGGTGATATCCTAAAAAGGGTGAATCCCCCTACCCTCAGATGGGGATGGAAGTGGTAAGAGGTTAAGACGAAGGTGCTGATCGAGCCCTGGTCACACAATGATGTCCGGCCAAACCCTGCTGACGTCTGGCCAGTATTAACGTTGCCAGCGTAAAATCAGATCTGCTAGATTGTGCAGCCTTTTGATTTTCTCAGCCGCGTTGAATGCTGGACATTTTGTTCGTTGCAAAGATCACCAGGCTGTACGGATACTTTTCAGCCGAGTGCAGGAAAGCTAGAGGGGAATGGTGAGGGCTGTCCCTCTATTGGGTCTTTTGCGGCCGAAGGCCATGAATAGCCGGTGTTGTGTGAAACTTTTTCTACCGCCGGAGGTTGAATGCAGACAGTGATCGATCCGAAATGGGGAGGAGTTCTGATTCTTAGATGTCGCCATGTAATGGACAAGAATTAAGACTAGATAAAAACAATTGTGCCACAAACCCAATGGGAATCTGAAAGGTCACATATATGAAGGTTAAGCCTTTCCATTTTAACCTAACAGGCAAGTCATCTATTGGAGAGGACTTTCAATGCCGTCTCGAGGCCTCTATAGTTGGAGGTTCGCGATCGGTTGTGCTAACGAATGCGTCGTGCTGAATAGAAATATTTATGTGAGTCTTCGCCTGGTGGATGTCCACATAGAGGTTACAACCCAGGCCACGGGGGTTTCACATACCATAGGTGGGTATAATGGTAGGTCTAGAAATAGATTGGTTTTATTCAAAGGAGAGAAACTACTCGACGCCCTTGTCTGTTGTAGGTTGATGAGTATATTTTCTCCGATCCACTGTATGATTTTGTTTTATGAATGTTTCAGACAGACCCCTCGCATGGTGAAGGTTATTGGAAGCTGAATTCGTCACTTTGAGATAGAAACGAAATTAGACAATCCATTTGAGGACTTCCCTTCAGAGTCAGTTACACATTTCTGGGCCTAGTAGGAAGCATACAATCAGAGTGTGGGAAATATTCAAGAAAGAAACGCTGCGCAGTCATCTTCCGCCAGACCTCGAGCCTTAGGGATCTGAACAGTATACCTCCTGAATCAGAGTCTGAGGAGGAAACCGAGCAGGTCGAGGACATCACGACTGGAAGGTATCCACGAGTAGAACTCCAGGGTGGAAGACCCTTACTCAAGAAATGTCAGTATGATAGGTTAACAGCCTTGGTTTTTCTGCGAGAGGGATTTTGGTAAATACCCGCTCGCCGGATCCCTACAAAAACTGCAGGATGTCAGAAGGTGTTGTAGATGGTAACGGTCCTAAAACAGAACAGTACAGGATCTTTGAAACGGTCACAGATCAAGATCCACGGAGATAGTTATGTCCATCTACTTCAGCATCTCTTGGGTAGTAGGGAACTAGATTCTTACAAATGCTTCGCTTCTCCTGGCTGAGGCCATTCCGTAAACCAGAATGATCCTCTCCCCAGATGTATTGAACAGGAGAGACAATCAGAGAAGAGGAAGTGAAAGGTCGATTGAAGCATTGCCCTCAAGAATACCCCGGACCCGAATGGCCTAACATCGGAATATTCAGACCTTTAAGACACCATGGTTCCCCTCTTACTGAGGTATTCTGATTAGTGACCTCCCTCGGGCACTATGTCAAACTCAATCGAGAGGTCACCCTGATCAATACTGTCAAATGGTGAAAGATACCTCCCACATTTTGAGAATTGGCGTCCCATATCGCTGCTCAATGTGGGACACGTAAGATCCTGGTACAAAAGTGCTTTTCATAGCTGATAAAATCTGCCTCACAACTCTTTAATCTGGCGTCAGCACTGCCTCCGATCCCGGGTCGCAGCGCCGTTAGCGCAGCCATTGGTTCCGTGGAGGCCGTGGAGCATGGTAGGGCGTTCACTGGAGGTTTCACGCTTGTCCTTGGATCAGGCAAAAGCTTTTGATCGGTGATCCATGAGTACCTCTGTCCACTCTTCTGAACTAAGGCCTGCGTGCAGTTTTGTAAAGTCTGTGTTAAACGATCCTTGTATAAAGGGGCTGAGACATTTTCCATTGTGAACGGTTTGGTCGTGGGCGACCTTTCAGGGTTGGAGGTGCTGGTTGTGTCCGTCAGTGCTGCTATTGCAGTCGCTCTGCTCTACCGTGTTCGCATTCGACCCCTGCTTAAGGAGGCTAGATTGTGACCGATGGTGGGGGTGAGATGGCTCACGGCATTAGCACCTGCCCTGAGGGTAATACGATATATCCGAATGACGTCACTGTCTTTGTCTCTTCTAAAGAGGGAGGCGGGATGGCTGATGCAAGGTACGAGAGCTATTGAAAGCATCCAGGTGTCCAGGATCAGACGTGGATAACGTGCAAGGGACTCTGGTTGGGAGAAGGAGACCCTACCTTTAATCTTCCCGGACACCCTCCTGCGCCACAGGAAACAGGTAAAGATTTTAGGCATTGAATTTCGGTCAGGGTAACTATTCGAAAAAACATTGGCGAGGTCATAAAGGCTACAACAATGCACGCTCAAAAGGTGGACCAGTGGAAGGCGTCGTGGTCAATAACCCTTAGAGATAGAATTGTGCGGATCTAATCTTTCCTGCTCGCGTTATTCATCTAACATGAGCAGTGTGTGCCTTTAGGCCCGATTTCGTCTGGCCGCGAGGTTTACAGTCTGATCTCCAGATTTGGTGTGTGAACGGAATTGAAGCCTTATCAGGAGTAGAGTGACATACAACGAGGAGACTAGGTGGGTAAGGTATGGTTTTAACCCAGTGTGGTGTTCCTAACAAACAACCTTTATTTAAGATCAATGTAGCTTGCATGTATGACTGCAGGCCCTCCACTGTGGGTGGTCTACTGTCTTAATGGTTTCAGCCTAACTTCCCATGAAATGGAAGTAGTGGGTGTGTCAAGTTGAAGATCATTCGCAGGTCACGCAGATATTTCCCGGCTATGTTGCCCTTAGCTCTGAGAGAACATCCGCCGTTGGTCTGAGATATGGATGAGATAAGAACTCTTACCAGGAAACTCTCTGGATAGAGAGTGTAGCTCGACCAATCTCCAGAGACCATGGCCCTCAAGGATTAGCCAGGCCCGGGATCCGAGGCGGCAGGGTACGTTACATTGAATTCAGACAGGACCTTTAAAGGTTTGGGATGTTTCCTGGCGTGGCTTCCTTGAAAGCAATATGATACTAGTGGTAATGTTGAAGAAGTTCCAGGTCATCCAGTGATTAGGGGATGTTCCCGGATGAGGGTTGCAGCAATGCATTAGAAAGCAGGAGCCTTTCGCTGCTTCAACTGCCCCCACAAATATAGAGGATTAACAAAAGGTGGGTGTGTCTTCTTAGGTTGCCCAGGTTGCGAGCCTCCCACCCCCCCTTTTTTATTGCTGAGTGGCCTATGGGAGCATACAATACCCCGGGTGAACAGGGACCCATGCACGTTTATTCATAGTCCAGTGCAGTGATAGGTATCACACATGGTCGCACGAGTTTAGTGTCCGACGCGTCAGAAAAACCCTCTCGTGGAATATTGAGTAGGCACATATTGGACGACCTGGAAAAGATACGCTCGGTAGGAGACTTTCAGAGGTTGGGGGATCCTAGGGCGGCCCTTTTTAGAGGGTTACTGTCTTCTGGCGGTAACTGAATTCTTTTTCTGTATTCCACCTCCCTGGTGGTGGTCTGATTTTTCTGTACTCGTATCGTTTTGATTTTTCTATTTATTGAGACCAAAGACCGGAAAAAGGCTTAACAGACCACCGAACCAGAGCCTTCAGGTAGGGTCAAGTGTATATAAGTTTATTACAGTAAATACATAATTAGATAAGAAGATCAAAAAAAACACAACAAACAAACAAAATAAATAATAAAAAAAAAAATATGTGAGTATATATGTATAGATTCACTTTACATAATATAAATATAAATAGCTATATATTATATATAAATATATATTTATATATACATATATATATATATAAATATCTAAAAATATATATGATATGTGTATAAATATAGAGTGGGTAGAATAGATAGTTGGGAGGGGGTATAGTAAAAAGGGGGGAGGAATGGAAAGAGAACGCGTCCCCTGTCCCCCCCCCCCCCCCCCCCCCCCCCGGATATAGCACTGTAAAGAAGGACTCTGTAGGACTATGCACATTTGAACTATAAGTTTGGGTGGGGGAGCCAGTGCTCCTGGGTGGCCACATCAGGACGTGGGGAAAGGGTATTAGATAGATTACAGGATCAAGGTGAAGGGAAGGAAAAAAAAAGAAAAAAAAGTTTGTTTATATATGGAAGTTGCAATCATATGTATAATTTGTAATATGTAAATAACGTAGTAATTTAACAACTACATTGGGGCCGAATGGGGATTTTAGTGGGACTAGATGAATGAGTGGAGGTAAACATCAGGACCAGCAAAGTTTCATTAAAGTAAGGTTATATGGCCATGATTCTTTGTAAAATAGTGTAAAATAGCATTTGTTATATAATTTTTAATTAGTGCCATATTGAAATGGGTCCAACATTAACAACAAATACAAAGAGTTCCACCATTTCACTATAGACTGACATTCATCCTGTTCTGTAAGAGATCACTTCCCTGGCGTCTCCTCCTTACAGCGCAATATTACACTGACAGGCTAACAACGAAATTCTATGATAACACAGGTAACCACCCTTCCCTTATAGAAAACCATCTGTCTGTAGAGATCAACCTTCCCCGCAGACTCCTCATCACCCAGGCAGGCATTTACACTGATTGGCAAACACATATACTATAGAGAACACAGGATCTCACCATACACGAAAAACTGACACCACGCAGATTCTGTAGAGATCACTTCTCTGCAGTCATCACAGGGCAGGAATTACACACGACAGGTGACACCCTATATATAAGAAATCACATGATCCCACCCCTCACTAATAGACTACACCCCGTCTCTGTAGAGATCACTTCCTCTGCAGTACTCCTCATCAATCACAGACAGTGGCGATTACACTGACAGTAACACCTATATATAGATAACACAGATCCTCCATTCACTATAGACTGACACCCTCCTGTTCTGTAGAGATCACTTCCAGCAGTCTCCTTATCACAGGCATGATATACACTGATGTGGCAACACTATATAGATAACACAGGATCCACCATTCACTATAGACTGACACCTCATGTTCTTTAGAGATCAAAAGATGACAACGGTGGGACTGATTGGGACAGAGAAAACGAAAACCGAGCAAGGATTAACGACGCTACATTGACCTGCTATTTTGGCATTGTAGCAGGGAACCTCAAGTTTTGGGATCTAGAACTATGTGATTAGCTTTTGATAGTAACTGCACTAACTCTGAAAATAGAAAGCAAAAACAGAAGAGGCAATGTTATCAAGGTCACGAGTCTTTATTTAACTACAGTATTACAGTTCATTGAATCTGGCCTCTTTAAAACCCCTTAAGCACCCGGTTGGTTGAAAGGCCTTAAATGAGCAGCACATTTGTTTAGTTTTTGCCTCCTTGCATTTCAACAGTTGAAATTTTTTTATTTCTTCAATACGCGGGCTATGAGGACGCATGTTTTGGGGACGCGGGGCTATGAAAACAGTGCTATAGGACGCAGGCTATGAGGACGCAGGGCTATGGGACGCAGTGAATGAGGACACAGGGCTATGAGGACGCAGTGCTATGAGGCGCGGGGGCTATGAGGACGCAGGCTATGAGGACGCATGCTATAGGCCCCCATGCAGGGGAAAACGCAGTGCTATGGGACATGGGGCTTGAGGACCGGGGCATGAGGACGCAGGGCTATAGGACGCGGGCTATGAGGACGCAGGGCTATGGGGCATGCTATGAACCAGGGCTATGAGGACGCAGGGCTATGAGGACACGGGGCTATGAGACGCATGCTTTTGGGACGCAGTGCAATAGGATGCAGTGCTATAAACGCAGGGCTATGAGAAGCAGTGCTATGGGACGCGGGCTAGAGGACGCGGGGCTTAGGACGCAGTGCTATGGGGACTTTTTTATGTGAGAGAAGTTACTTTTGCGGGTAGTTTGAGTTCACTTATAAATTATTGCAGAATTCTTTTTTCTAATTTATTTTTTTTACACCATTCAAATTTCACACTTAATATCTTTTGTTAGATTAATTCTAAGTTTATTTCGGATAGGACACCTGGTTTAGGTTTTTTATTTTTTGTGTGTGTGATGTAGGCGCAATTATTTTTTTTTAAAATTTATTTTAATTAAAATTTTTTTTCTACACTTTTTATTTTTTTATTTTTTTTTCTTTTAATCCCATGTAGGGTAACTATTTTAAACTTTTTTTACACTAGAAAAGAATTTTCAATTCATATAGGCTAATACTTACAAACTGTGCAGCAGACCAGGCAGCAGTCAGGG
This sequence comes from Phyllomedusa bahiana, assembly GCA_025379985.1. Lineage (NCBI taxonomy): Eukaryota > Metazoa > Chordata > Amphibia > Anura > Hylidae > Phyllomedusa > Phyllomedusa bahiana. Next base: position 32,710 of record JAODAL010041985.1, read on the forward strand.
GCAGCACACAGTGTGCCCTGACTGCAGGCTTGTTACACAGCCACCCCGGAGATACTTTGGATCCCAGGGCTGACTGTTTAGTGTTCCCCCAGGCTCCATGGATCACCAGGGCCCGGTACCCCAAACAGGGGAAAGCCCTTTGATTTTGCTGGGTAATGGACCAAGGCAATCAAAGTTTTAAGCGCCCGGGGAAGAAGCTTTCCTAAAACTTCCCCGGGCTTTCAAAAGGGTTTCCAGGAAAAAGGCATTAAGTACAGCTCTGTTCCTAACACAGCTGTGGCGCCGGGAGCCGCAAGACCAATATTTAAAAGATGTCACTGCAGAAAAACGACCTGCAATGCCCACCATCAAAAGACAGTGGGCGGTCGTTAGGGGATTACATTTCTGTTGTTGGACACAGCTGTATGCATTTTTTTTTACCTTTCCAGGCATCAAAAGGAGACGTTTTAAAGGTTTATGGTGAATATAAAGTATACACATGTGAACAGGAGATATATAGAATATAAGTCATGTTTGTTGTATGAGTTTCCCGAGAAGGAGGGGAAGAACAATACAAGTGTTACAAGGGATAGTCTTTTAAATTGACTTATTTCAGAATCAAGCCCACAAGTATGAAGCAAAATTCTGTTTTTGCAATGCTTTTGACCAATTTTATGTAATTTATTCTTTTTTTTTTGCAACACTTTTTCTAGGTGGTGGGGAATTCAATTAACTTAGGACGACAGTCAGAATTGGGCATCACCATTTTTAGGTGTATTTTGTACCAAAAAAGGACTAACCCTTACCCCTATGAACAGCCAACCAAAACTAGGCACAGTTTGCACCAGGCACAACACATTTGAATGCGTCTAAGTTATGCGCCTAAGATAGGCCATGCTATGCAAAGTAGACCACACGCCAGATTGATGATAGGTTGATACATTCAGGCGCACTATACCCTCATTTAATGCGCCTTAAAACTGGCGGCACCTTTTTTCTGACATGTTGCCTTTAGTGTTTATTTGTAGAAGTAAAACAACTATGGCCGCCTATATAGAGATGTGACATCACAGCACTGTAATATTTGTGAATAGAAGAACACAGCACTCCTTTATGCGTTTCAAGAATGCAGTGTATAAGTATTTATTATGAAATAGAAAAATACAATGAGACTCCCAAACTTACTGGCGACAAGAAGTGTGCAATAAAGGAATATTACAGAAGAAAAGAAAATGTTTTGTCATGGACGGCGCCTTCTTTAGTTCATATCTGGAGTAAAGGAAGAGAGGAACCAGATGCCCTGTGTGACTGCAAGACAGAGGCTGTTCACATGGAAGAGGCAGCCAGAATAGTTTGCTCTTGTTGGTCCAAGAAACTGCGTCACGCAATCTCCGCTCCTCACAGGACCTTCTTCTCTGCTCTCCTCTTATCAGCTCCTCATACAACTGTCTCCAGGACGTCTCTCGTACTTCCCCCACACTCTGGACCTCACTGCCCCAACACATCAGACTCTCCTCCACCTTCACTAGTTTCAAAAGCAACCTGAAAACCCATCTCTTGAGGGGAGCTTACAATCTGCTGCCCCTACAATACCCCCGCTACCTCTGAAATACCCCTGCTACCTCTGAAATACCCCTGATGCCCCTAGAATACCCCTGCTGAACCTGGAATACTCCTTCTGCATGTACAATACTCCTGCTGCCTCTAAAATAACCTTGCTGCCCCTACAATACCCCCGCTACCTCTGAAATACCCCCGCTTCCTCTGAAATACCCCTGCTGCCTCTGTAATACCCCTGCTGCCCCTGCAATACCCCTGCTACCCCTGGAATACTCCTTCTGCCTCTACAATACTCCTGCTGCCTCTAAAATAACCTTGCTGCCCCTACAATACCCCTAGTGCCACCATAATACAAACATCTCTGTTCCTCACCATCTGTCTCCTTCCTCCTCCCTAGCTGACGGGTGGGGTCCTTCTGTATCAGTTGTTAGTCATTTAGATTATTATGCTTGGTTTGGTTTTATGTTATGTATGTGAACCCTCTTTCACTTGCCCTGGAATTAAAGGGACTTTAAAATAAATAATAATAATGTTTCTAATGGAGTAGAGCTGGGCACCCTTGCGTGATTGTACTCAGGACCTCTATAGCACAGGCTAAAGAGTGCCACAGATGGCCACCTCGCTATTCTGAAAAGGGGACCCGTGCCTATTAGGCATTTATGGTAAATCTGGTGGGTATAACAAAATCTGAGATGAGAAAACCCCTATCTCTACTGAATGGTGTCCCCATATATAGTTGTAGTCTGGGGCAGCAACGGCTTTCTACTCCTGACTTTGACTTCTTCCAGGCACAATGTGCTAAGACTTTTGTGTTGGATATACATTATTTCTGAGAAGAGTGAGGACAATTGGCTTTTACCTCATTGGGGTTTTGTCTTTCTCTAGATTGCCGCTGTAGAACAATAGACTGCACTTCAAAGACGGGGTCTAACAAACAATGTTACTATGTAGCTTAAATCATTTGGGGGATAATTAATTTACCTTTTTGTACTATTATTTTTTTCTCATGTAATGTATTTATTATCATTATGATTATTATTATTATCATTTTTTATTT